>CANXYI010040530.1:0-19009 GCA_948208565.1 Hura crepitans
GAATCCATTGAAAAGCTAGTTAGCTATCTCGATCATTAAAACTTGATTCTCCCTCATAACCTGTATCATTACCATCTCACCATCGTGAGGGATCTTTATCATCTAATTTAGTGTTGATGAAACCCCTCCTAACATATGGAACCATGGCCTTCCCAAAAGCAAGGAGAAGTTCACAAGGATATTAAGCACTGCAAATTCCATACCATCTATAATTATCCTCATTTTGACTTTGACTTTAAAAGTCTCATACACCTACCTATTAGTGTTGTCATAGGCCATATTGGTGAGCTTAAACTAAAAGATCATCGAATCTTTAATCCCATATGCGTTTACTACTTTAAGTAGGCACATATCAATTGATGACCCATCATTAACCATTACACATGATGTGTACTTGCCGTTAACTTTAGCCTTTATGTACAAAGGACGGTTGTAATGATGCCCTTCTAGTGGAAGATTTGCGTTTGAAAGCTGACCACTACTTTTTCTTCCTCCTTTACCATTGCCACTAGTTCAAATGGTAATATTGCAATTGAAACCATTGCAGCACATGAGGCTTCCACTACCTTTGTCAATGTGAGGGGGATTAACGTAACAAATCCCAGATTAAAATCTGTGCAAGAGTCTTCTTTAATTGCTTCATTATTATATCATCGTCTTTCTCTGTAACCGGGGGAATTGGCTTTTTTCTACTTTTGGCACTACCTGACCTACATTAGCCTCTACTTCCTCAACTAGCTTCTACTTTGAATCTGACTCAACCTACAAGTCTTGAACATATTCCTCTGGCTCACTTTCATTATCAGTAGCCCAAATGTTTGTTAGACAAACTGAACCTTGACTTGATTCTGCCTCTCTCTCCACTGCTAAGTAGTCATTTTCATACAGATCCCATAACACGTACCATTCTAGTAACCCTGAATTAACCATGTTGATGGGTGGAGGAACATTTGAATAAGTACCCTGACCCTTCTATCTCTTCTCTGGATTAGGGATCTACCTTGAATCAATCAAATCATGAATCTTATCCCTTAAAGTGCGATAGTTATCCGTGCCATGACCTGTGTGTTAATGATATTAATAGTATAAATTCGATATATGATAAGGCTAGCCCTCATTTCTGGTAGGTCTAAAAAGAAGGGGTTGAAGTTTCCCTTCTTTTTGGAATGATTTTAAGCACCAAGATAAAGGTTTTCTGAGATTTTAGTAGTGTCTTGTCATAGTAGACACTTCAACAAGTTTACATATCCCACTGTAACTAGTCCCACCAGTGCCTCTATTGTTCAGATTCCTTCTGCTATTGAATCCCCCTTAGTCCTTCTTCTACTTAGCATGCTCTTCTTCTAAATCAATCGTTATATCTTTCAGTGATTCCCAATCGTTGAGCCTTTTTGCTTTTAACCCATCCTTTAAGTACGAGCTAGCATTCTTGATAAACATGCGGATCTAATCTGATCTTTCTGGCTTTCTTCTCATTTCTATCACTCTAAACCTCTATCTTGTCAAATACTTTATAAAGGTCTCGTTGGGCTTCTATTTAAGTAGTTTGAGGTCTTTCATGGTAACCTCTATATGGGTGCTGCAGTTATACTGGCTAATAAAAGCCTCAGTGATCTATCCCAATCTTCCTTAACTTTCTTTTCTAGCCTATGGTACTAGTCAATTGCTTTTCCTTGCAGTGTCAGGCTAAAATAAGTTATGTTCTATTGTGTCCTAAGCTCTATGTCCTGCATGACGATAGCATATTACTTAACATGGGTTCTTAGATTAATTGTCCCTTCGAAATTGGGTAGTTCTGGCATCTTAAATTTGGAGGGTAGTAATTCTTTAGACTCCAAAGTGAGTTTATAAGGGTTTAAACCCTTGCCCAATGTGATAAGCCTAGCCATCGCCTCCATCTTCTCCTCTAATTTCTTCATGGTAGCATCTTCAACCTTTCAAGGTGTGGCCTTCTTCCCAGCTTCATCTTCAAGGTCCTCATAAAAATCAGATTTTGAGTTAAAGTATTCAACCTTTTCACCTAAACTGATAGCCTCTTCCTTTGTGCCATTTCCCCCAGAATTAGTAGTGGTCTTTTCGACAGGTGTGGCTTTTATTGCCTCAGCAGGTGGTGGCGAATCAAAAGTAGGAGCAACCCCAGTAATTGCCCTTAAAATCATGGACATCATCCGTCTCTCAATTTCTTCAAATTTTTAGTCCATTCTAGCTTTGAAGTCTTGAGTAAAAGAACTGTTTTCTTCTTGTCCTACCATATCTGTTGGATTGTGAGCAGTAGGGATAAGTTCTTATCGAGTTATTCTTCCGTCTGACACACGTACCCAAGTGGCTCGAGGATTTATGATGGCTATAAAATAAATGTTTAAAAATGAAGAATGAAATGTAAAAATGCATAAGGATGCATGAAATGTAGATGCATGTTAATGTATACAACAGCAAACACAAGCAATATCCTTTCACCCTTATCACTTCCCATACATGAGGTCAAGTGTTCTTTCCTATGAGCGTTTACTTGTGGGACATCGGGGTCCCCCAATAGGTTTGAATAATGAACAACTGATAGATAAACATTATTTCTCATATTTTAAAAGAATGCATGCAAGATATTTGGCCCACGTATGTTAGATATATTCAATCAAACTAAAATACAGGGTCTAGCACATTCCAATTAAAAAGGCCCAATGGATGCAACAGCATTTCAGGATGACTAAGCCATATTTCACATATATTGGCCCACATAGCACATAATGCAATATTAACTAGGAAACCTAAGGGAAGTTGCTATTGGTCATTACATAAGCTCACAGTTAGGTCACACAAGTTATAGTCATCCAAGCATTGTCCCTCCACAATAGGTTTATCTCAGCATGAACATACGACCGATTGGTTCACCATTTCATATACCTTATAGGTACGATGCTTAGATTTGATGTCACCTCTAACAAACTTCCAAATTGAATGAAAATGAGTCCATGCTTCAAAATAACATCAAGGTAAAAAGAGACGCCTAACTTATTCTATGGCTCTAGCATGTACTGCAATTTTCAAAAAAAAAATATTATAAATCAAAACACAAAATTCCATATTAATTTGAGGTACTTTTGGAGCATGGTCTCATGGTGTCCCCAGTGGAGTCACCACTATTTGTGTCCTATCCTTTCTAAGGCTGGTCAAACTGAAGCAACCAAAGACTGAACCTAAGTCTCACCTCTTGAGTCCCAAAGGATGAGAATGAAGTTAAAAGAATCTTAAGTTATCTCTATTCGATCAGCCTAGAAAGAGCGAGTTGGGCACCACAAGGTAGAAGTTGCCACGTAACTGAAGTTGAATAATACCTTGCAAGGCCAAAACCAAAATGATTCAGAACCCTACTCTTATTTATACCTCAAGTTAATACGGAATTTTATATTAAATTTATAACTTTATCATTTTTCTCAAGCAAGTTTTAAATTGAAATAAATCATATAATCACGTAAAAGAAAATTAAAACATATTTATAGAAATAAATAAAATACTTTAAATTAAATAATATCATACATGAAATCGAGTAATTGATTATTTTGAGAACTTTGATTTTCGCATACCAATTTTTAGAAAATAGATTTATTTTATGTGACTTTTATTAAAGAAAAATCAAAACCCATTTTATTAAAAAAATCAATTAATTACGTATAAAATGATTTGGTTATTTTTAATGACATGTAAAGAATCATTTTCTACCTATTACAGCATTCAGAGAATATACAAGGAAATAAATAGAATGAAAATTAAATTACATGGAAATTACCTAAAATATATTCTAACCAGAAAGGAAATAAAAATTAAATGAAAATTACATAAAATACAATCTAATTGAAAAGGAAATAAAAATTACATGAAATTTCTCTAAAATACAATCTAACTAAGAAAATAACAAATAAATAAATTAAATAAAAATAAAGAAAATAATGAGGAAGTAAAGAGAAAATAACAAGAAATAAAAATAAATAAAAATAAAGGAATGATAAAGGACTATTTCACCGATGTTTGATGAAAAAACAAAAAGAAGGTTAAGCAAATCATAATAGATAAAACGACTCACATTACAACAAAACACTATGTTAGTATGAAGAATAAAAATAAAAAGATGAACAAAATAATCATTGAAGAAAATAAATAATAAAATAAATACAACAATAATAAAAACTATAAATAATAAGTTATTACATTTAACTGGTAGATGGATAAGAAAAGAATAAAGAAGGAGAAAAATTGGGTGACCCATCGTGTATAATTGCCTTCAGAAAAAATCTCAAAAAAGATGAATAAATTGTGAAAAAATCTTTTGAAATCATAAAAATAGCATTTGGAAAGTGTTTTTGTGCTTTTAAGTGTGCACTTACTGAGAATAGTTTACCCCTAAGACTGACACAAGGTTAGCCTTATATATATGGATCGAGGCATAAAACGGCCGTTTCAGCCAGTAAAATAGCCGTTTTATCCTTAAAATGGCCGTTTTGGGGGCAAAACGGCCGTTTCACCTAAAGATGAGTCCTATACAGATTCTGCCTCTTTGCCAAAATGACATCATCTTTCAAGGACAAAACGGTCGTTTTAAAGAGTAAGAAACGACCATTTTAAGGCTAAAATGGCTATTTTAACAAAGCTCAAAACAGCCTTTTTAAGTCAAAACAATGTCGTTTTGCCCCAGTGGTCTAAAGTTTGTAAAAAAGCAATTTTAAAACATTTTTTCTTTTTTCAACTACTCTATATCACAGGGGGCTTCACCCCCCACACCCCCTATGGCATCAATGTTAGGCATCAATAGGCCCGAGCCTTTAGCCCGCCACAGATGCCTATTTTTATCGCAATTCATGTCGCACCACGAGATTTTTTGGTTAGGCAAAGACTTATGTCCAAAAACTAATCATGATTTTCTAAAAAACTTCAAGATTTTTGAATCAGATGTTAACATCCCTATTTATCAAAATCTAGTCATTTTTTCATCATTAGGCAAACCAAACACAAGAGCCCCAAAAACCCATTGTCTACACCCATAATAAGAATGTGTGTTGGCAGTTGCATGTAATTATGTGAATGTGGTGTACAAAATGTGTATGTATGTGAAGTGATATATATGGTGTATATCATGTGTAGCACATGTGTTGGTAATAGTTAATAATACAAATAATACTAATGATCAATACCTATATAATAAATGATAGATACCAAAGTATTTAACAAAAGTGGTGATAGGAGAGCATGGATATGGAAATGGTAATGTGCACAATGGGACTTGTGATATAAAATATGACATTGACAAAGCATTGTTAAGTAAATGTATAATTGAACTTAAGCACATTATGACTATGATTCATATGTAATGTGAATAATGAGAATGATAACATAATGGCCTATATACATTAGATAGCCTACTGGATAGGTTGACCAGTCAACTAGGGGATAACAGCTACTAGGGCACTTCAATACCTAATTATCTATTTCCCATCATAGGATTTGAGACCTTTGTGGTAAGGATTTGAGACCTTTGTGGTCAGGATTTGAGACCTCTGTGGTCAAGAATTGAGACCTCTGTGGTCAAGATGTGGGACCTCTATGGTTAGGATTGAGACCTTCGCGATCAGTATCTATAAATTATATTAGAGATCCTTATGTTTAATTATCAGGTTAGTGTAACAATATGGAGGTCTAAAATATAGACCACTGCACAACATGATCCTGATATCTAGTATTTGGATATGTCTTCCAGATATGGACTAAAAATATAAATGGCATAAATACAACATGAAACCATAAGATAAATAAATAAACAATTATTGGTAAGATGAATAAGTAAATAATCATAGGTAACCACTCAGTAAATGGCACATAACTTACCGGTAAAGTCATAATTAACCTCATTAATGGACATATAACTTAACAAAGACATGTAGGTAGGTAAGAAAGAGGTGAATAGGCATAAACCTATAAATGTAAATAATTAATCACAAGATAATAATTTAAATTGGTCAACTAGTAATAACATAAGTAAAGAGCCAATATGAGTGCTAAATTACAGGGTTATTTAAAATGCATATGCGTCATGATTGCATGTACATATGTGTGCATATTTTATTGAATACACCACTAAACATTATGCTTAGCACATCATATTTTCTTGATGCGTATGTCATGGATAGGTTCAACATCAGCCTCAAGATAGTAGCATAGTGCAATTTAGATAGCCTTGAATTGGTGTAGCTTATAATTCTTTTATGTGATGTAATTATAGTTGATTGCACTCATATGTATGTATGTAAGGAGTGAGTTTAACTTACTGATCTATATGTATATAGTTTAGCAAGACACTTTGTTCATGTAAATGTAACAGAAAATTTCCAGTATTATACAGTTGTAGATATTCATTTTCGTCCGGATTAAACAAACAATATTAAAAATAAAGTTTAATTACGATTAATCACTACAACTATTATTTAAATCATGTTATAAGATAACATTCCACTTCATTTATATTTGGAAAAGGAGAATTACTATGTTGATATTATCATTTATAAAGTATGCACAAAATATTATCATTAATGCTATTATTATTGTTATTATTATTATTCATGAGTGATTATTATCCATCATTGTTAAAAGAAAATTATTGTTATTTGCAAGGATTTATTATTATTATTATTATTATTATTATTATTATTATTATTATTATCATTATTATTATTATTATTATTATTGTTTGAAGGTGATCATATTAGGTTAGATAATCATATCTAATTATCATTATGCAAATAATGACTTAAAAAGTATAACCAAAATAATGAAATAAAATTGATAAATGAAACTAATTAAATATAATTCTAATAAATACAAAATAAAAATAATAATATTAATCTCTAAATATAAAATACAAAATATATTATAAAAATAATTACAAATGAATAAAATAAAAAAATTAATTAAAAAATACCAATTCAGACATAAAATACGTATTGTAACATATATACAGAAAAAGGGGAAAAGAGACTGTTGAGCCTGAGATACCCAGGCCCAACAATCCAAACCAGACCAAACAATCCAACGTAGAAGGGTCAATATGATATATAATAGAAAAAAGCAAAAACCATTCTTTTACCCATCTGCTCTCTAAAAAAAGCAAAAAAAAAAAAAAAAAAACAACACAAAAGCAAGTAGAAAAAGGTAAGGGACTAACATAACAGTAAAAAAATGATCGGTAAGAAGAGTGGTTATATAAAGAGCAATTTAGAACATTAATAAAGGAAAAAAGAAGACACAAAAAAAATGAGTGCTAAAGAGAGAAAAGGGACAAGAAAGTGGTAGCAGAAAAGCTAGAAGAACTAAAAGCCAAGAGGCAAAAGAAGATGCATCCTTTTTAACAAAATTCAAGCAGCAAAACAGAAGGTAATATTCCTAATCCTATATGATTTCACTCTAATATTTTGGAGTCAGAAATTAATTTTCAAATATTAGAGAAGGTCAATATTTGATCTACTTAATCATCTCATTTATATATGCTTGTTGCCTAGAAATCCATCTCTATATATATCATAGAAGTCAGTTCTGATTTTTTTATGATGTCTAGAGAAGGTCAGTAATGATTAAGGGTTTCAAGGTTAAATGATGTGTTAAATCTAATAGACATGGGTAGAATGTTGTTAAAATAAGATAAGAGTTTTTTCCTTAGATTATTGATTATACATGTTATTACTTTAGATCAATATAAATATTCACCCTAATCCTAAAATGGGTAACTATTTATTGATTTGGTAATAAAATCAATCTATCAAATACTTGATTGGGTAACAAACCATACCTTTTTAGCATCTAATGATAGAATACTAAAAAGGGCATGATATAATCATATAAGCTACTAGTGGATCAAATAATTTCTTGCACATAAGCAGTAAATTCTACCAAACATTTAAGGACAGGATAAAACATTTAAGTCAACCTAAAGTAATAAATTCTTTTAGCCCCAATCATCATAGGACATAAAATTTAATTTTAGAAATTTATGAATAAAAAATTGAAAATAAAGGTTTCTAGAAAAAAATAAATTAGTAATTTTGTAAAACATAAGAGAAAAATGTAGTAAAAATGTTCAAATCATGAAAATAGAGCTTAAGTGTATGTTCTCATCAATCAAAAATGGAAGTAAGGGTAAATAATGATACTAGAAAATAAAGAAAGAAGTTTTACTCAAATTAGGGTCAAGGCTAATAAGGTGGTGTAAAGAAGTATAGGTGGATTTATGAATGCCAACCACAATTAAATAAGTAAACACAAGCAAGTAAATCCTAAATACTTTTCTATCAACACGTAAAGTCCTAAGAACATATAAAGATAACATAAAATAGCTCAACCAATTGGTAAAAGTAGAGTAAGAACTTAGCTTAACAAAAGAATCCAAAAGTTAAGAAGGTTGTCTTTCCCTCTTCAGTCTGCATAAACGAATATATGGCTAGGTATGAATTGGATTCATATAGTATTGGATAAATATAAGGAGAATTTAAATATTTATCATTTAGAATCAATATATACCACAGGTTTAAATATAAATAAGGTAGAAATAAATAGAGCCTAAATCATTATACAAATTAAAGGAAAAAAAAAAGCAAATAGAGAAATACAAGAATTAGTCATTAATAGACCAGACTGTGGAAATAATAATTCAAGTAAAGGATCACATTATAAATCCTATGAAATATCCTTAAATCAAGCATAGAATTAAAAATAACCAGGTACTATATAGATGATAAATGGAAAAATTAAAAAGTTAAATTCAAAGGATTTTGTTAAAACAATAGTCATCATTCTCAAAGTCGTGAACCAAGAATCAATTAAAAAAACTCAAAACAAATATAAAGTTATTGATAAACATGAGAGAAATAGACTATAGAAATAATAATTATTTAGTCTAGTTGAAAGCCTAAAACTTAAAGCTTCAGTAGGTAACTTGGAGATATAAACTCATAAATTATGATCTTTAAGAAAATTAATTAAGAAAAACAAATTTGTTACTAATTTTTTTATTAAATAGGATTAGCATTCATATTAGATAGATACTAAAAAGTTAAGGTCATTGAATAAACACAAATCTCAGTCAAAATGAAGCCTTTTAATATATCAGTTTATCAAACTAATTAAAGAAATTTTTTATAAGCACTAATAAAAAAACAAAAGATCATAATCTCATAAAGCAAATACACATGCAACAAAAATCCTAAAAAAAAAAATCTACCAACACTCATGATTATAAAAGACAACAATATAGATAAAAGAAATATAAAATATATAAAGATAAGAAAATTTAACTAGGATGTAACTTAAGAACAACCTAAAGTAGAGCCTTTTCTTTTCCTCTAGAGAACCAATATAAAAACATGAAGTTTACAGATGGTGGAGCAATTTATGAAAGTTATTGAGATTTAAATAAAAGATTAAATTAGGAAGAGGCAAACCATGGTAATATAGAGAGAAAGTACGCTTAAATTTAACCTTATTTAAAAAAAACAAATCTTGTTAATCCACACCAAAAGTACATGGACTTAAAATCATAATATTAAAGGGGTAAAAAAAACCTTATAAAAATGCTCGAAATATTAGGATATAACATACAAGAAATGAAAATAACAAGGAGCATTTAGATTAAATAAGGTGAACAAAAAGCACTATAGCAAGGATAATGATAATGAATTCATATGATAATTCTAGAAAATTATAACTTAGCATCATTTGATTAGAAAGGGACTAAGAGTTTAGCTCAAGAGAATCCAAGGAAATAAAAAAATACAAACTTAGAAATAATGGCAAATTATCATTAAAATTGTTATGAACAAGTAAGTCTTAATAATCTTTAACCTAAAGAATAATCTAAATGACACATGATTAATAAGTTTATATAATAACACTAACATTTGTAAGTAGGATAAGAAAGAATAAAATATTTAGCTTGCATAAGTAGAACAGTTCATTAACAGTTAAATTTAGATCAGTCAAAAAGGAAGTCTAAGGGGGTGTATTCAATTAACACTTTAATAGACTTTTTTTAAACGACTTTTAATTATTGACTTTTAAATACTTTGATAGACTTTTAAAGTATTAATGACATTAGTCACTTTTCTAAAAAAATATAAATGACTTTAAATAACTTTTATTAAATGACTTGTATAGATTTTGAATTATTTTTATAAACTTTTTATTTTTATTACTCAAATTTATAAATATTTTATACATTTATTTTTATTACTCAAATTAATATTTTATTGTTGATTTTAAAGTGATCTAATTAGATATCAAGTTCAAGATCTTGTAAAATAAAAAAAATATATGAATATGACTTCAATCTAACTCAATTATATTTCTATTTATTAATTAAGAATAACATCAAAAGAATATATAAAGTTTGAATTAATTTTTAATTAAAATCATATAATTTCAAATTCAACAATTGGATATCTAAAATTTATGTGGCATTTTAATTAAAATTCTCTATCTATTTTTCTATTAAAATTGAAGAAAATTTTATTTTTTTATTAAAAATTATTTTTTTCAAATTTTTTATAGTAATTAATGTAATTAAAGATTAATAATAAATTTTTATGATTTTTATTAAATAAATTAAATAATTTTCTTTCTATTTATTTATATATAGAAAATGTTTAATCATATGATAAAAGAAATATTTAATTTTATCAAAATATATTAGAAAAAATATATAACATTTATTTTCTAATTTTTCTAATAATTAATGTAATGAGAGATTAATAATAATTTTTTATCCTTTTATTAATTAAAAGTTGAGTAATTTTCTTTAAATTTTTTCATATAATTATTTTTAATTATTTAATAAAAAATAGTTAATTTATAAAAAGATAATTAATAAATAAAAATACAACATTTATATTTTAATTTAATTGAGTGATTTTTTTAGATTGATTTATTAAAATTTTAATTGTGTGTATCAAATAAATAATAGGTTATTTTTATATTTTGATGAGTTTAATTTTTTTGTTTTTAAATGAGATAAAAAAAATTTAAGTTTTATGTATTTTTTATATTTTTTTCATTTAAATGAATTTAATTTATCATCCAATAATATCAATTTTAGAGGCAATAGAAAAATCAATTTTAAAAATGATTACGAAGAAGAATTTTAAACTTTTAAGAACCAATCTTCTTTTTTCTTTTTATGAAAAGTCAATGAGTGATATTTTTTTGGATTGAGTGGAAGATAAATGTGAGGTTAAATATAGAAACTTTTAACTAAAAAGTCGTTAAAAATTCATAAAAATCATTATACTTAAAAAGTAAAGTCATAATTAAATATATATAAACTTTTTAAACTCTTAAAAAGTTGTAATTAAATACTTTGAGATTTTTACAAACTTTTAAAAAAATTTAAAAGTCTTGATTAAATATCTATAAACTTTTAAAACATTTTAAAAATTTTAATTGAATACACCTAAATTTTTTTTAAAAGTATAAATTTTAAAAAGTCATAATTAAATACACCCCTGTAAATTAATAATTAGAGATAATAACAAGCAGTTAAGAATATGGAATTAAAAAAAATAAATGATAATTACTATAAAACTTTAGATTAGCAATTATCCAAAAATTTACAAATGGTAATAGGGATCTCGTAACATCAATGTACATACGCAAGCAAGAAGGAAATAACAATTATAATTAAAGGTATAATGAGGAATATAATACAATCCAAATTCAATTAATCCTAAAAAAATAGCTTATAAATCCTAGAATACCCAAGAGGATCTTAAGTATGAAGAAAACAAGGAGGGGTATACATACATTAAAAATCAAAAAAATAAAGAAAACAATTTATCTTGAAAAGATTAGAGTTATTAAGTAATAAAGGGACAGCCATACATTAGTAAAACTTCTAGTAAATCCCCAAAGAACATATTGAGTAAGCAAAAAAAATAATGATAAAGCACATGTCAAATTAGTACTATAGTATAAATGGATAATAGAACCCAAAATCACAACAACAAAGGAATTAACATAAGGTTTATTAATCAGAATAAAAATAGGAAAAGTGTTAGATCCAGAAATCATTACGGGCTTATTTTAGGAGTTCCTTTAAAAAATTAAATCTTAAGTATTAACCAAACTTAACCACAAGAATCATAAACCCTGGCCTATCAATGTATCTTCAGAAAACAAAAGGAAATATAATAGACTAATATCATAAATGGCATCATAGTTACGAAGTAAACTTATCAAGCATAAGGATGTAAATTGAGTTTCTCAAAGCTTTGAAATTAATAAAGAATGTTCTTCAAATCTGAAATCCAAAGATTTTGTCTTATAAATAGCAAAAAAAAAGTAAAAATTAGTAACAAAAAAGAAAAGTATTTACCTTTATAAAGTAGTAATTCATTTTATACATAATTTGGTTCTGACTAAGACACTCCCCTTTTACCCCTGCAACTAATAAAGGATATAATATCGAGAAAGATACCATTAATCAAATAAAAGAAAAGAATAAAAGGAAAAGTGGCTCTGAACTCTGACATTCATAAGGTTTAGGTATGAGTCTAGAATTCTATATACATTTATATGCAATTATATATTAATAATTGGAAAATATAAATAATAAAGCAAAACCATAGCATATATTATCAAGAAGAGTCATAAGCATATTCTAAAAAAGGACATTTACGTAAACCCAAATAAAAAAATTTTAATATAATTAGACTAAAATAAAAGGGGAATAATAAAACTAGTAAATGTAATTAAGGAAAATTCAAATCATAAACCGAAGCAATAAGCATGAATATCAAGGTTTTAGACATAACATAATCTAAAATAAATTTTAGAATCAAGAATAAAAAAGCCCAAAACACAAAAATCAAGAAGGGATTAGAATACTAGAGAATCTAGAAAGAAAATAACTTACTAAAAATCCCAACCAAACTGAAACATTAACTCACAATTTAAAAAGGAAAATTAAAAGAAAACATGTCTATATCAAAATTAGAGCATATGAGATCAAGTGTAGTAACCAAAATTCAGAAAAGATAGTTTATCAGGTAAGATAATGTGTAAATCATTCTAAATCATATTTAATTAACAAATTATAAAGAGTAATCCCAAAAATTTATTAAAACACGAGTAAATAACAAAGATCACAAGAAAACAAATATAGTAAAAGACAAAAAAGAAAATGGTAAAGAAATTGATCCTAAAGAAATTGGCCTTCAATCTCACTAAACTAGCATGAAGAAAAACCCAAATTAGATAGTAAAAAATAAATTAACAGATGAAAAAAGGTGAATGGAAATTTAGAATACCCTCAAGCATTTAAACTATATTAAAACCCAAAATTAAAAATGGGTTTTAAAAAATCAAAGTCGAAGCTTATCTAAAATTCAACCCTTAAATTAGAAAATATAAGCTTCAACTCGCCTTATACTAAGTCAAATGAAAATCCAAAGATTTGACCATAATAAAATAAATGAACATATGAGATATAACATCACAAGTAGAATAATAATTAAGAATTTAGAAAATAAACAAGTGAGTAACATATACAAAACAAATAAAATAGACCCAATTGAAAGAACTAAGCTAAATGAAATAAAATGTGTTTCACTATGATGGCACTTATTCACAATCAAAGTTTCAAAGTAACCTAATAAAATCGTGAAAACCATATCATCATGAACTTTTATATTTCAAAATAAGACTAAATAATTAAATAAGAAAGCAATACTAAACTCAGGATTTATTTTATAATTAATAATTGAGAAGGTGTTAATTGTTAAGATTTAAAATAAAAAACTGGTTTTTATATATAAGGCAAAAATAAAAATTATACATAACAAAACCAAAAAAAAGATGAAAATACTATGTGAATTTCAAGAGGCAAGGTTCTTGTTATAACTAAGAAATGTACTCTCAAAGTCAAATTTTCCAAATCGAAAAACGTCTTCCGTCCAACTTTTGACATGATAATACTTGAAAAATAAATAAATAATAAAGCTTTAAGTAAATTCTTCTTACAAAACAAAGATATCAAACCAAAAAAACAAAAGAGTACATATCACAGATGGATTGAAATTAAGATCACAGACAAAAAAATCTTGACATAGTAGAAGAAATTTTTTTTTTACACAGAATCAAAGTGAACAAAAATCATAAAAATAAAAAAAGGGAAGAGAAGTTACCAAGTAATGCTAAAAGCTAAAGCTAAGAATATCACAAAAAATACTCAACTGAGTAATATAAAAAATAAACATTGAAAATAAAGCCTAAAGGAAAACACAAATAATGGATGCAATCGGAAGAAAAACCAATGTAAGCCTAGGACATTTATATACTCTTATATGAAGCTAGCATAAAAATCTCATAAAAGCACGCTTAAATCTAGTAGGATAGAAAACTTAACCAATTAAAAAGCTGATCTTTGCCTTCTTCAATGGAAAAATCAAGTTTAATACCTCACAATTCAAACCAATGGCTTCTTAACCAAAGAAAAACTTGCAATATTAAGAATATAGATAAAGAATTCCATTTTTTTTAAGAAAAAGAGGGGGTAAATAGAAGATAAATCACCACTAAAAGCAGAAAAAAGGGAAGTAGTGATAGACCAATTATCAATAAAAAATAAAAGACTAAGACTCTTTAATTTAATAAGGCCTAACAACTTAAAACTTGAAACATATCATAGTAAACCTTATATCAAGTCACTAATGTATAGCATGTATTTTAAGAATACTCAAAATATCAATTAAGAACCATTACAAAAGTAATAAAAGAAAATTAGCTTTAGCATATATATAAATCTCCATTTTTTAGCTCCAAAGTAAAATCCTATAGGAGTATAAATAAAAAATGCAAAAAAGTAGAAACGTACTTTCAGCACCAAATTAAGAAATCAATCCTTAAATGTTAATCGCTTAGGATCAACTATATCAAAAAAATATACATATTAACCAATAACAAATAAATATATTTTTTCTAATTAAAGGAGTTAAATGATGATAAAAATAAACTAACAAATCAAACATAAGGAAACTCAAATTTTGAGATTTAGCCTTTAGCTTTTGATTATTTTATATAAATCATAAAATAGTACAAACAAAATAAAGCTATAGCCTTTTTTCAAAGATCAGTGTGTATGCATCCCAAGCCAAAAAAATATTGATATCATGTATTCATAAGAGTAAACAGACATAAACATTTGAAATTAGCAAAAATATTTAACAAAACTTAAAAAAAAACATGTGATATATTTTGAAATTGATAATAGTATTGCAATTTAAACAACATCCTTGCAAAGATCATCAACGTTAATTCATCCTTTTAATATGAGAAAACCAAAAGAGAAGTTCGAAAACTTAATTATCAAGATTGAAATGGACAAAAGTCAGAGATAAAAAAAAAAAAGAATCATAAGTCCTTCAGGATAAACAAAAATCACTCTAATAGGAACTAGTTGCATAGTAAAATTGATCAATCAAGATAATAAAAGTAAACTAAATCCTTAAAAAAACATGCAATCAAGAATCACATTTCTATATCAACTAATAAGCATATATACTAAGTTAGAACAAAAAAAAGGAAGTCAATTCAGAATCAGTAAAAGATTTGAAAGAAAGATAGACCTAGCTATAAACTATTTGGTAAAAAGTAAGAAACTGAGGTTCCCAATTTTTTTCCTATACAACCTGTCTAATAAAGGAAAGAAAGAGATTAAAATGGAAAGTAAAAGAATAATAAGCAGATAAATCATCAAAGATGTAGAAAATTTTACTCGATTGAATCTATCTTCGGTAAGAGAGATATTGGTGAAATCAATACTTTTCTTTCCATGGATAAAAAAAAGAAACGAAAAAACTCTGTAAGTAATAAATCAACTTGAACTTAAAGATAATAATTATCAACAAAAAGATAGACAAGATCAAAAAGTTTTATTTTCTCAAAATACCTTAAAACTAACATGCAGAGTCGAAAAAGAAAATTAAAATCTTAGCTCAAACTTGGTATAAGCCTTTAAATACCGAAGCTCATTTTTCTCCTTGTTAACTGAATTACAGCTCTAATAAATTTCTAGTGATAGAGTCAGTAAAGCATAAGGCCATTTTGAAATAGGATCAGATTTTAAAAGAAATGATGCAAGAGATTTCAATTTTCTCTTTTTCCTTCTAGGTAAAAAAAGAGAGGGAGAAAAATAGTAGAAGGAAGAAAGAGAATCGGGGCAACAAAAAAAAAAGAAGAAAAAAGAATGAGTAAGTAGAGGCAATTAATTCAAAATGGTAGAGAAAAGTAAGAAAACAAAGAAGAAGGAAGAAAAGGACGAAGGGCAAATGAGGAAGAGGGAAGATGTCGGCAGGGAGACAGGGAAGAAAAAAAGGAAAATATGGGCTTATATATTTAGGTTAAATGGGGAAAATGACTTAAATACCCTTAGTCTACTTGAAGTTTAATAAACTATAGGAGGGATAAAAAGGTAATTTCTACCCAAAAAAAAATTATTTATAATCTTCTTGGAAAACAAATTGTTTAATCATGATAAATAAAAGATATAAATTTACGAGAACCTATATACCATAATTTAATGGTAAGTTAGAACAAATAAAAATACCTTTGAAATAATAACAAAAGTAAATTTAGCCCAAATTCTCATTCTCTTCAATATTAAAAAAAATTATGCGATAATGCTGTAACAAAATTGGATTTAATTCCTTAAGTTGAATAGTAATAAATAGATGTCATTTAATAAATGATAATAGACAAAGGACATTACTATTAAATATATAATTTAAGAGTTTAATAAAAGAGGAAAGAAAGTTTAAATAAAAACTAATAATAAGGATAATATACCTTATTAAGTAAATATTTTTTAGAAAATAGAAAATTAAATTATTAAAGTATAAATTGACCTTAATTCGTTAAGAATTATAGTTCTAAACTAAGAATATGAACATAATAAAAATGTTATTTCTAGAAATTTGTTATAAATTAATTTAAATATGGTTAATGATTAAAAAGTGAAAAAAGAATAAATAATAAAAAAGGGAAGTATCGGCAAATAAAAATTTTAAAAAAATATTACAAGATGCCTAACACCGTCCCCGTATATATGTAACCCTGAACTGAAAAAGTAGATTAAGTCATTTGGTGACTAACTGCATCTTAATCAGTCAATGGCAACTCTCTCAAACTACATCGCATAGGTTCTTGCCACCTCACGCCTTAGCACATAGGTGCAATAATAGTTATTATGTAATGTACACCTAATATAGAATTATGTTACAATGGTAATATTTGTTGTGATTGAGACATAACTGATGATATTGTGTGTTAATTGATGATGATGGGTGCTCAGAAGGACCCGGGTGATTGAGTTTGAGTCTGTGACTGTTATAGAAGTGTTCTTTTCACAGGTCTATTTTGGGATATGTCACCGAACAACTGTTATGCTGTCAAATTTTTGTTAAAATAAAATAGTAGAACCTTATACATTCATACCCATAATAATTAGGTTAAAGCTACACATGGGCGCCAGATGCTCATGACATACGTATGTAACAGGATCAACAAAAAGATGACAGTAAAACTGGTTAACGTGCTATCTCTTATTTAGACTGGCAATGGTTCAGGTAAGAGGTGACACAATGTGCCATCTCTCATTCATATCCACCTACCGAATTGAGTGAGGGGTGTGACACCCTCTACCCGCTCCATTTGCCAAATTCGAACGGAGGATGCCGCATGCAAACCTTAATCATCTTTTCCGATTCTGCTATCCAAAATTCACTATAATTTAAAACTTTTATTACTTAAAACACCTCTTAACTTAAGGAGTTGTAAAACCTCTAAAAATCTTTTGACACATTTTAGGAGACAACTAATGGGGTCATCGTGTCAGAAATCCGGCAGCATAACAGCTGTACCGAGACACTATCGCAAATAGTAAACCTACAAAAGAACACTTATATAACTTATATCAACTTTATCAACATCAATGGATCCTCTTGATCCCCAAATCAGTACATAACACAATTCATATCTCAGTCTATTTCTATCAAATTAATACATTTATTCCATATACCACTTAGAGTAATTCTCATCCATGTACTATTTTAGCAAATACATTTTGATGCACTAAAATAACAATTACATAACTTATGCTGATCTTAATTACTCACAACTACCCTTTTACATCACTTATTACCAAAACCTTAAACAATATACAATTCATATTATACATTGAATCTTCATGTTATTACATAGGTGGTTTCCTCTTCATACAACTACTTCATGGTCTTTAATTGCCCCTAATAAATTTCTTCAAATATCTAACTTACTTCTTGTAGCATCCTTCCCAATCAAATGCCTTTACCTACGCACCAGCAGAAAGCTAGTATGCTGAGCGAAACGCTCAGTGGTGTACTCAATGGAATATATATATATATATATTTTAAATAGTCATGCCCACATAGATACACACAAATATTTTATGCATTTATTTCAGACGCCAATTTGAGCATGCAATTGTCCATTTTAAATCAATATATAAATAATATTCAACAATAAGAATAAGCTATGGCTTATAAATAGTAAGCACTTCCAATGCACATACATATCATAAAATGTACATAAGTCATGCTTTATACATACTCGTAGCATAATGATCATCGGTATAAATGAAATGAGTCATAAACCTAATATGCTCATTCATCCCCTCATAATAAACACATATTCATATAGACATCATAATAATCGTACATTACGTACCATAGTGTCATTATCATATTACTGGTTCAAAGCATTATAACAAGCACATTAACACCATTACAAGATATAACTTCATGTTCAAGCCAATATTACATGCTCGAGTTTCGTATCCATTTTCTTGTTCACACCAATTCATCATTTATTTTATTGAACTTCTTATTTCATTACCATCTCCTTTATATTATGTTTAATTTATGATGATATCACAATTTATCCTTTTTAT
>CANXYI010040611.1:0-13624 GCA_948208565.1 Hura crepitans
TTGACCTTAAAAGTCCCATATGTTTGCCTCTTCATGTTGTTATAAGGCATAATGGTAAGCTTAGACTGGGAGATCATCAAATCTTTTTTTCCATAAGCCTCTACAGCCTTAAGTGAATATACATTAATCAACGACCCGTCATCTACCATCACACAGGCCATATGCTTGCCATTCACTTTTGCCTTGATATATAGAGGGCGATTATGGTGATGCCCCTCAGGTGGTAAATTTGTTTCAGAAAAACTAACCTTCATATCTTCCTCTCTTTTTACCATTGCCACCAATTTGGATGGCAATATGGTAGTAGAAACTATTGTTGTGCATAAAGCTTCAACAACTTTCTAGCGATGTGAGGCAGATTGTTGCAGCAGATCCCAAATCAAGATCTATGCGGGAATTTTCTTTAGCTACTTATTGATAACATCTTTATCACTTTCCACTACTATTAGAGTTAGATCCCTTTCTACTTTTGGTACCATTCTTCCACTATGGGTTACTGCTTTAGTTTCTACCTCTTCACTCGCTTTCTGTTTTAGATCAGAATCTACACACAAATCTTGATCTTGATCCTCCAACTCACTCTCACTATTAGTTGTCCATATATCTATCATACATAGTGAATCTTGATGCACCTCAGTGCTTCTCATCACAGCCAAATAATCATTCCTATATAAGTCTCAAAGAATATACCATTCTAGTAGACCTGAGCTGACCATATTAACTGGAGGGGGAACTCTTGTGTACATGCTCTGACCTTTTTGCCTTTGTTTTAGATCAGGTATTTGCCTCAAATCAATCAAATCCTAAATCCTATCTCACAAGGTGTGACAGTTATTAGTATCATAACCAGTGTGTTAATGGTATTGACAGTATAGATCTGCCCTATGATAAGACTGGCCCTCACTTTTAGCTGCCCTAGGAGATAGAGGTTAAGGCTTCCCTTCTTTTTGAAATCTTTTTAAGCACCAAGATAATGGCTTACCCAAATTTGAATATTGCCTCATAACAGCAGATACCTTGGTGGTTTGCCTAAAACTAGAGCCTTGCCCAAAACTAGTTCCACTTATATTTCTAACACCTTAATTCTTTCTATTGCCAAATCCCCCTAAGCTCTTTTTTTGTTCATTATGTTCCTCTTCTATGTCTATGGCTATGTCTTTCAAAGATTCCCAATCTTTTAATCCCTTTGCCTTCAGACAATCTTTCAAATACGGGTTGGCATTCCTAATGAACAAATGAATCTAGTATGATGTTTTCGGCTTTTTCCTCATCTCCAGCACTCAGGACCTCCACCTGGAGAGGTATTCAACAAAAGTCTCATCGTGTTTCTATTTAAGTAGTTCAAGATCTTTTTGAGTGACCTCCATGTGTGTACTACAATCGTATTGACTGATGAAAGTTTTGATAATCTTGCTCCAGTCTTCCTTTACCTTCCTTTTTAACCCATGGTACCAATCAATTACCCTTCCTTGCAAAGTCAAACTGAAATATGCTACTTTTTGTTTGGTAATGAGCTCAGTGCCTCACATAACTATGGCATATTGCTTGATGTGACCCTTAGGATATGAAGTCCTATCGAACTTAGGCAACTTTAGCATTTTAAACTTAGAAGGTAAAACTTCCTTAGGTTCTAAGGATAATTCTTCAAGATCTAAGGATCCTTAAACTTCTAAGGAGTAAGCATATCCTCACAAAAATCATATTCTGGGTTAAAATACTCGAATTTTTTTATCTTTACCCCTGATTCTTATGGCTTGTTTCCCAATACCAATTCCCCTAGATGTATTAGTAGTTTTTCTAGTAGGAGCTGGTGCTTTATTTTTAGCACGTGGTGGTGACCCAACAGCAAGAGTTATCTCAGCAATCGCTTTAGAAACCAAATCCATCATTCTCCTTTCAAACTCTTCAAACTTTTGATCTATTCTATTCTCAAAATTTAGAGCAGAAGAACTACTCATGTCCTACCTTGCCATTCTTGCCAAGCTATAAGTGTTAGATATAAACTCTTGTCTAACTATTCCACCTTCTGTCCCTCGTACCCAAGTAGTTCGAAGATCTATGGTGGCTATAAGATAAAGGGTTAGACATGATGAAATGAAAAATGTGCATGAATGCATGAAATGCTTATGCATGTCAATGTGTACAACGACAATCACAAGCAAAATCCTTCTAACCTTATTACTTCCCACACACAAGGTCTAGTTCCTTTCTTAGGAGGGCTTACCTATGGGATATCAGGGATCCCAATAGGTTCGAGTAATGGATGACAATTAGTCAAGCATTATTTCTCTCATAGAAGAGTGCACGCCAAAAATTTGGCCCATATATATTGGATATGTTTGATCAAGTCAAAATGTGGGGTCTAGCCCATTCCAATCAAAGAAAAGGTCCAATGGGTTCGATAGCATTTTGAGACGATCAAGTCATACTTCACATGTATTAGCCTACATAGCACACAATGTATCATTAACTAGGTACCTAAGGGAAATTACTATTGATCATTACATGAGCTAATGGTTTGCTCGAGCTAGTTATGGTCATCCAAGCATGGTCCCTCCATGATGGGTCTATCTCGTCATGAGTATATGACCGACTGGTTCACCATTTCATATACCTTTTAGGCACGAGGCTTGGATTTGATGCCACTCATGACAATCTTCCAATTTGAGTGAAATTAGGTTTAAGCTTCAAAGTGGCATTAGGGTATAAAAAGGTTGCCTAACTTATTCTAAGGCTCTAGCATGAAGTACAATTTTGAAACATAACAATATCATAAATTCAATGTATGAAGTTCTATATTAATTTGAGGTACTTCCAGAGCATTGTCTCATGGTTCCCCAGTGGAGTCACCATTGTTCTCGTGTAGACCCTTTTGTGATTTCCCTAAGAATGATCAAACCGAAGCAACCTATGACTCAACCTAAGCCTCAACTCCTCGAGCCTAAAAAGATGAGAAGGAAGCTAAAGAAATCTAGGGCCACCTCTTTTTGATTACCTTAGGAAGGTACGAGTTGGGCACTATAAGGTAGGAGTCATCACCCGATGGTAAGTCGAGAAATAAGAATACCTTATAGGGCAAAAACCAGAGCAGTTCAAAACCCTACTCTTATTTATAACTCAAATTAATACAGAACTTCGATTTGAATTTATGACACAATTCCTTTTCTCAAGCAATACTTTACATTGGAAGTAAATCACTCGTTCACATAAAAGAAGTTATAGAATATAATATATTTATAGAAAAGTAAATAGGTATTTGAAATCGAAAAGAACATACATGAAATTGGGTCATTAATTATTTGGAGAACTTTAGTTCTCTCATGCCAATTTTAGGAAATAGATTTTATTATAATGACTTTTTATAAAAATTGGATGATGGGTTTGAGAACTTTAATTCTCAAAGGCCAATTAAAATAATGAGTTTTATTATGGTGACTTTTATTTGGAAGAATGGTTTGGTAACTTTGGTTCTCAAAGGCTATATTTGGAAAGATGAATGTTATTGTTCTAAATTTTATTGTGAGAAAATCGAAATTTATTTTTTTAACAAAACATCAATTTATTGGGTAAAAATATGTTTTTGTTTATTATTATTTCCTTTTAATGTGTAAAACCATTTTTCTACCTAATTCGATGTTCGTGGAATATTTCGAGATTGAAATTAGAGGTGTCATACATAAATCAAGAAATGGGTTTAATTTGAGGACTTTGGTCCTCACATGCTAATTTTTAGAAAATAGTTTTTTTTCTGACTTTTATTAAGAAAAATCAAGCCTAATTTTATTAATAAAACACCAAATAATTAAGTAAAAATATTTTGATTATTTTTCCATTCGTATGAAAAATTATTTTCTTAATTTATTACAACATTCACAAAATATACAGGGAAATGATTCGATTGAAAAATAAATTACAAAGCAATCACCTAAAATACAATCTAACCAAAAAATAAAAATTACATTTTAGATGGCCTGAAATACAAACTAACAAATGAATGACAATAATAATCACAATCAGCCCCAAATAATCAAGATAACTCACAAGATAATCACAGAAACAATATATTAGTATGCAAACGAAAAATAGAAAATCGGACAGAAATTAAATAAAAATAAAAGGGAACAAAAATGTAAAATATTGTACAAATAAATTATCACATCTAACTAGTAGATAGATAATGCCAAAAGAAAAATAAAATCATCACAAATGACCAAAAATATTATTTTGATGCACAGTAAAAATACACTAACAGGCAGGAATTAGATAAAATAGTAGTCACAAAAAAAAAACATAAATTTTGGCCCAAATAAATTACAGCATCTAACTAGTAGATGGATAAAACGAGCATTTCTTAGATGAAAACGGCTGTTTTAGGCTTTATAATGGCCAAAATGACCGTTTCCGGACCTAAAATGCCTGTTTTGGGTTAAAATAGCCCAAACGGGTGTTCCACACGTGGGAATGCTTGTTTTAGGTTAGATGGCCCAAATGGCCATTTTCAAAGCCAAAATGGCCATTTTCTCCTTTTTTTAGGACAACAATAAAAAAAACAGGATAATTTTTAAGGAAAACTTTAAGATCTTTGATTCGGACCTAAAAATCCAATTTTCAGGATTTTTATTCCTCTTTATCATCATTAGGCAAACCAAACTTAGGAACCCCCAAAACCTAGTGTCTACACTTAGTTAAGCTATGAGTTGATAGAAGTCTATACTCAAAGCTGGATGAGATAAAAGATGGTTAAATGAGTTTATTGCATCGTAACTATAGATGGAAGGTTTAAGTCAAACCACTTGACATTCCAGCACTTAGGTAGTCATGATGTATGGTTGGATGCCTCTCCTAACTTTTATACAAATGGTATATTAGTTAGTGAATTGATATTAGTTCAATAAGATTTAATCTATGAAGCTCTAATTGGACTAGGACTCTAATTCACTGTGTACTACCAAGTTATTTTGGAAACCCATAAGGTCACACACATATAAGAAGTTTAAGGAAAATTCAATGAGATTGAATTTTGCAATGATAAGAGATATCATTGGAAGATAAATTAAGAATAAGAAATAAGCAAATGGGCTTGGGGCACTCTTACAAATGAAATGTGTAGAAAATTAGGTTTTTTGGAAAATCAAGGTTTTTAGACTTGGGTGTTGTTAAGCCCAATGTTTTAATTGTTCTTGCATATGATTTTTATGGGATATTAAAAAGTTTAGAAGGCCTTAAATAAAAGTAATTATTAATAAAAAAATAGGGCCTAGGAGTGCCATATTAGATTAATAAAAGTGAGGCCAAAGCATATTGCACATAAGCCCATTAAAAGGCTTATATGCATAGGATAGAAAGAGACCTAATTGATGGGTCAATTCTAGTTCAACTTATGCTAGATTTTAAGTGTTAAAATTAGACCAAAGTATGGCTTATTTTTGGCATAAATAAACTTTATTGTAGAAACCACCAAAAAGGAGACATTTTGCTGTAGAATTTTTGCATATAACAATTTGAACACACATTTCCTTCTTCTTCCTCTATTTGCTTGTAATTCCTATTAGCATCTACAAATACAAGTTGATCTCTTCTAAAAACATCTTGTGGCAATTAACTTGGAGGTGTTCATTCATGAGGATCGCTATTGATTGCAACACCTAGTGAGAAGAGCTCACAAAAGGAATCTGCTATCATTTTTTTTACAATAAATCACAAAATGCTGCTACATTTAACATTTAAGATGAATTTTAAATTATTTAGGTTCATTATCATTACTAGATTCTCTCAAAATTTTAATTTTTCCATCGCATATGATTGAGAAAAACCAACATCACATGCATCAAAGTATTGAAAATGTGTATTACGGTTGAATTCTAGAATTATAACACTTATAAAACTAGTATAGGTTGATTATTTTCATTTTCTTAGTTTAAGATGAAAAATCAATCATATTTATCATGTAATATAATTTTACAAATCCCTTTAAAAAAATTTAAATCACATTTTCATGTTCATTTAATTCCAAAACTTTTAGAACTAAAATGATAAATCATCATAAAATGAAATAAAAATTTCCTTTATGCATGTCGGAGGATATGCGCATAAAAGAATGGCCTAAATCGTAATCTCAATTTGATAAAACTTATCAATATTAGATAAGATCAATTTATAATATTTTTAATTAATTTAAAAGCCTAATCCCATTAGAAAAATAAATTAATTTTTTATCATAACCAAATTTCCACTAGAAAACACAATTTTATGTACAAATTTCAGTCAATATGTCACTATCACAAAAAATTGAAAAATTGACCAAATAAATCAAAAATTGATTAATTTAGTTTCTTTTATGATGATATGTTACATATATTTATGGAAATACAAAATCCAATCTTATTGAATTTTATTTAATTAAAAATTTCTAAACATTTAATCAAAAGAATCGAATTTAAGTTGACCACAAAATCATTTGCAACTTAAACTATGAAATCAATCCAAACCACTTCATATCAATTCTAATAGCTACTGACATATTTTTGGAATAGTAATAATTAATTTTCTCTAAAAAAATTTGCCTTCAAAGTCGTGAAACTGATGGCAAATGAAAGTGACAAAATCAGACCATTTACCGAATAAAAAATATGATAAACTTGACAATCAAGTAAGTTTATCATTCAAATTTATGTGCAAACAACTTTTACCATTTAGAAACACTTAATTAAATCCTATGCATCATATATATTTGAAAATTTAATTTGGAAATTTTTAGAAATCAATTAAATCAATAAATAGATCATATGTGACCAATTTGACTAAAACAATTTTAATGGTAAAGTTCAATTTAATCATTTTATAAAGTATTTTAACTTTTAATTTTTATGCACACATAATTTAAATCAAAATCATATTTTAATTCATCATATAGTAGATTAAATTGTTCAAAATTCAATTTAACCAAATTATGTACACATAATTTTAGAGAAAATATGTATTTTTACTAGGGATGAAAATGGTTTAGTGTTTGGGAGTCTCTACCTTGCCTCTACAACTTCGAAATTCAAATCTTATTTATGCCCCACTAATATGCCTTCCTTTTATATTGTAACATTAATCCATCCCATATTAAGCAAGCATGTGTTATATTTAAAGTAGTTATGTGACCTCTTTATGTATAATAGTAAATTACAATATTTAAAGAATACAACAAGTATATTAGACATCATGAAATTAGGTTATTGATTAATTGTTATTTGACCTGACAATTACCCATAAATCCATAGAATTGGAGATAATTTCCTAACTCCCATCTCTAGGAGATTGGTCTTTATTAAAATACAATTTTACTATGACTGTTGATTAGAGAAAATTTAAAGCCATTTTGTTATGAAAACACCATTTAATTATGTAGAAAAATCATTTGAAGTGAAGTTAGGCATTTGGCATGTAAAATAAGTTGCTCAACTAGCTATTTCAAACTAAAATAAACAAAAAAAAATAATAGGTACAAAACTAAAGGAAATAAAATAAAAGACTTAATTAGTCTCGTCTATATGACACTAAGTCCATATGGACTCTGTGTAGCTCTAGTAAGTGTTCGTACAGACTACTGCTTATAAGGGTAATTGTAGACACCACCACCTTTGGCCTATGATGATAACTAGAGACAGGATCTTAAGCAATGGAACTGACCCCTTTGGAAGCAAGTTCGCACAAACCTATCACAATAAGGTCCACATTGACCTAGTTTGGCAAAACTGATAAGGTCCGCATGGGCACCTAGCCTAAACCCTTAAACTGGTAGGAAAGTAGACCATATTACTTTGTATAGACTAAGCATTTATAGTCCATACAGATTAAGTGACAAAACCTATACCAAATTCCCAAATGTCACTTAAAGGTTATAAATAGTACTCGTGATTTGTGAATAGGGGAGGATATTTCTCGAAAAAAAGCTTTCTAAAAAGAACCATTGTTCTTGAAGGTACTTTTGAGAAAAATAACCATTTTGAGAGTAAAGGTGTGAACTCAAAAAAGGATTCGCTCTACTAGTCCTTTTTCCTCTTAGTCAAAATTATTTTTCTTTCTAAACTTCAATCCTAGTGCTATTATTCAATAGCTTAATTATAAGGTAAGATCTAATGCCTTCTCTCATTCATTTCCTATAAACATAGGCTTATGATCCCTCATGATTAGCCACCAATCAGGAGATCCTTGGTGATCCCCACATGGGCCATAGGAGTAGGCTCACTTTATAAGTCATTTTTATCACATAAACAACATGATTAAGCATGTTATATTTGTCCTTCTCTTTAATAAACATGTTGTAAATATGTATAAAGCTCAAGCCTATTTTTCAAGAATGATTCTAATTATCTCTTCTAACTTTGTTCATCACTTGTTATATATGTAAACATGAATGTTAATTATAAAGTGATATATTGATGCTCAGTGTTTTAGGATGGCATGATGTCTATATGGATACCCTCTCAGAAGAAGCATAGTCCGCATGAACTTTATATTATGCCTACTAAATGTTGTATTTATGTTTATTCATGAATAAGTGTATATAGCATTTTTTTTGTGTATGTAGGGCTTATTATTTGTGGTTTGTATGGACAATTAATTATTGCTTCTTATCTTCCTCTTTGAGTTGTGTAGGAGTAACCCCTCTGACTAAAGTAGAGATCTAGCCTAACGTATAATCCTTACAAGCAGTAGTCCGCACAAACTTTTGCTAGAGCTTCATAGAGTCTGCATAGACTTAATGCCGTATAGATGGGACAAATTTTCGTACTTTGGATTGTTCTTTTTGGTTTTGTACTATTTCTATTTCATTATTTATTTTGGGTTTTAATAGCTAGTTAATATCTAGTTTTCCACATAAAAGGCTAATTCTCACATCAAAATGGTTCATAATAAAATGTGTCTAAGTTTTCTTAATCAAAAGTCATAATAACAAAAATGTATTTTTAATAAAGGTCAATCTCCTAGAAATAAGGAGTTGGGCAATTACTACCAATTCCTATAAAATTATGGGTGATTGTTAGGCCACACTATAAATAACCAATAGCCTAATTTCTGGATATATAATTGTATTATTTTCTTGTTATACCTCTAAAATTCCATAATTTACTTTCCTACATGCAAAGGTGATATAGATGCTTGAAAAGTAATGTATGCTTATTTGATATGGGACTGATAAAATTTTCAATATAAATAGATGACATGTTATAAGGGCATAAATAAGATCTGAGATTTTAAACCTTTCTTGTATAGAAGATTAGAGGTCCTAGTGTAAAGGCCAGGTGGCGACTCCATTAACCACTCTCGTCTCTGGTAAAAATATTATATTCTCTATAGTGGCGACTCCACTAGGGATTGGAAATCTTAATCTAAAAGTGCTCGAATAATATGTAATCCAAATATTATAATTTTTATCAGTCTCTTACATTGGACACTTTTATATTGTGTCTCTATTATCTGAGTTAGTGTTGTAAACCATAACTCCATTTTTCATTCAAGAATAGGGAAATGCTAGCATATCCATCACTTGCAAGCCTCGTCCCTTTAGGTGTATGAAAGGGTGAACTAATCAGTTGTTATTATCCTTGATCAGAAAGACCTATTATGAGGGACCTCTACTTGTGAGAGCTATAAGCCTTTTTTTTACTAAACTATGAGCCCATGTAGTTAAGCTTAGCAACTTCCCCTAGGTTACATGATCTTAAGTGATTATGATTGCATTATGACTGCTATGTGGGCTTATTGCATTTAACCTTATTTAGAGTCGGGTCGAGCCCATTATGCCTTTTATCTAGGATTAGCCCAACTTAATTTCACCTTGAATAAGATTCAAATATCATAGGCCATTGTATTCACATGTGCTTTAAATATAAGATGGTTATTGAGCCTTATAAGGCTTATAAGCAAGCCTATGCATCCCCCATTGATGCTTAGGTAATCCCACCTAAGAAAAGAATTTTCTTGACCACCTGTGTAGGCAAAATAAGGTCAGAAGACTTATTGCATGTATTTTTTCTCAGCTGCATTATGAACATGTGCATATCATGCATAACTTACATTTTGAATTGTTAATATTGTGCATGCATCATATTTAACCCTTTGTTTTGATAGCCACTATTGGTCTATCATTCACTACTCAGTGGAAGAATATCGACAAGTGCCACCAGTACCCATCTAACCAAGATGAGGAATCATGTCCACTGACGAATTGATAAATAAGTCTATGTTAATGAAGGCAATGGCTGAGATAGAGAAGACAATAATGGTGGCTACCACAAATGCTTTATCCAATGTCCAAAATTAGAAGGAGGTGGGTCAGACCTCATCCACCCATAGAGGTAAAGAGATAGTAGGAGATAGAGATGATGACCAATTTTCGAATGATGAAGTGCCATAGGTCGTTAGGAGTTGTAATAGGGTTCCCCTTCCTAAGCCGATGGAGAGTGATCAACTAAACAAGTTAAATGAAAAGATAAAGGCCATAAGCCAGTTGTTGACTAAGAGTAAGGATATCAACCTAGAGGCTATCAGTTTAACACGTAATTGGGTAATGGCCCACAGGTTCAAAATGCCAAACATGAGTAAGTTTAATGGCACTGTGGACCCTCAAACCCATCTAAAACATTATGCAGTTGCCATGAGTGTTACACATTTGATGAAAGAATAAATTGTGTGTCTTTTTAGTATGTCCCATATAAGTCAAGCTTTAGATTAGTATCATTACTTAGAGAAGAGGGTCTAAGAGGATTAGAACGAGTTAGCACAGGAATTCAACAAGCAATATGCCAATAATGCAAGCATAGAGATCACCCTGAAGGATTTGGAGTTGGTAGAGCAGAAACCAAATTAGACCTACTCTGACTATTTGTAAAGATAGAGAGAGAAGATCTTAAAAATGAGAAACAAGTCCGAGGAAATCAATCAGATTAAGATGTTCATCAGAAATACAAACAACTATATGAATAATAGGCTCACTACTAAATGCAAAAAGACATCAGACAAATTGAAAGACATCACTATTGATATAAAGGTGAGTTACTAGAATAAGGGAAATAAGAGAGCAAACAACCCTACCTTTTCAAGTAGTAGTACTAGGTGCACCACCAAGATAGTAGAATGCTGTCTAAGGAAAAAAGTATTCCAATTTGGGTAGATCCTTTTCATTGTGCTAGAAAAAGTTGACTAACGAAGATAAATTGCAACCACTTACACTTCAACCATAAAATGGACCATTACTAATAAGCCATAGGCATAACCTATATTGTGCCTATAATCAAAGAATTAGACACTCAACTAATAACAGCAAACACCTCTATAAAGCCATTCAAAACCTCATAGACTTAAAACAAATCCCTAATCCTAAAGCCTCCTCAAGCCCATTACCTAAAGACCATACCGTATACCTTCTAAAGTTTAAACTACCTTAAGAATATGTGCTTAGTGAAATCTATGGATCTAACCAAGAGATCAGTAAAGGGGTAAGAGAGAGTTAACCTATCCTTATGACCAATTTCTAGGATAGTGAGAGTGACTATGAGCTTAGGGAGAGTAGAAATTTTTGGGATGAATCTTGTGATAGAGATTTTAAAGAGGGAAAGAGAGAGCCAATTAGGGTTGAGGGAGAAGTATTTGAGAGAGTGGAAAAGAATGGTCGGATCCTACCTAAAAAGAACTTGAACTTGAAGAGGGTGAACACGAAGAGGTACTAAAGAAAATGAAAAAGACTCAAGCCAACATTAGCATCTGGGACTTGCTAATGTCATCAAAAGACTATAAATAGAAGGTTTTTAAAGCCTTAGGTCAAGTTGCAGTCTCTACAGCCACTACCCTTAAAGAATTAGTGTAGGTAATAAAAGTAGGTAAGATAAGCCTTATCACCTTCTTATCTACTGACCTACCTCTAGAAGGAAGTGAACATAACTGGCCTCTTTTCATTAAGGTCAAGGAGAATGGGAAGAAGATGGGTTATACCATGATTAATGATAGTTCCTCCTTGTGCATTTGTTGAGCTAAAATTATGTCTAGCTTATAAATTAAGAAAGATGATCTAATGCCTTCGAGCATCACTATCAAGGCCAATGATGATATAAAAAGATAAGCTAAAGGGTCTTTCATGACTACAGTTTAAGTGGGGCCAATTATGGATGAAGTTGAATTCATGGTAATCAACATTCCAGCCACTTTTTCTATCTTGCTAGGAAGGTCGTGGTTCCATAAGCTAGGTGGAGTTCCTTCCACTTTACATCAGTTGATTAAATTCCCACATAAGGGCAATGTTGTCACCATTAAAGTTGAAATTAATCACATTGTCTCTACCTTGGCTATTGCAAACTAGCCTTTTGCTGGGTTTTACATTGTAGAAATTTATGAAGTTTATATAAACTCGATGGTGTCTAAAATGATAAAGAAAATGGACTTCTTCCTCAGTGCTAGTTTAAGAAGAATTTGCAAGGCATAACTATGCCTTTGCAATTGCACACCTAAAAAGATATAAAAGGATTAGGATATGATCTAAATAAAAAGGGAACCTAAAGACAGGTAAATGTGTAAAGGATTACTTTGTCAAACCGAAGATGCAAGGTATGATGGAACTTTAAAACCTATAATAGTGAATAGATGCTATAAGTGGGGAATCAAAATCTTTACAGATGTGGTTGAGTGGGAATTAGGCAACCTTGCTCAGATCTAATGCACTAAAAAGTTTTTTAAAGCCACTAACCATTGAAGAAGTCTACCCAAATCCTTCTAAGGACATATCTGATCTAAATATAGATTCTAATTTGTTTATGGATGAATTGTATTTTGGTGACCTCTTTGAGGTAAACAATTTTCTTTCTAATAAGATGAACAATAAGTTTGTTTATTTGTGTGATCTTTCTCCTGATGGTAGTGTGCATTCAAATGATTATTACATAGGCATCTTTGACATTAAGTACATTAAAGCTAATCCATTTAATCTTGGCATAAATGAATAACCTAGCAATATATTAATTACCCATGATACTACTATCGATGAAAGAGAAAAATTCAAGAAATTGCTCAAAAAATATGAAAAAAATCTTTACATAGTATTATGATGACATACCAGGTATTGACTGAGAAGTTGCTAAGCACGCCATTCCAACTTATGACCATATCACTCTAGTCTATCAAAAGCTTAGAAGGATAAGTTCAAAGTGGCTAAAAAAGGTAAAGGAGGAAATGGTTAAGCTACTTGAATCTAAGTTCATTGAGGAGATCATTTTCCCCTTTTAGTTAACCAACATCATCCCAGTACCTAAGAAAGATGGATGGGTTAGAAAGTGTGCTGATTATTGGGACTTGAACAAAGCATGCCCTAAAGACAATTTTCCCTTACCCAACATTAATATACTAGTTGATAGTGAAGCTATAGCAGCCATGTACTTATTTATTGATGGATTTTTAGGGTATAACTAGATTTTAATAAAGGTAATCAACAAATGCAAAACAACCTTTATAACTGAGTAGGGGATATACTGTTACAAGGTAATGCCCTTTGGGTTGAAAAACTTAGGTGCAACCTACCAAAGAATGGCTACTAAGCTTTTCCACGATATGATGCATAAGGAGGTCAAAGTCTATGTGGATGACA
>CANXYI010040677.1:0-12416 GCA_948208565.1 Hura crepitans
CATCATGCCATACACTAAAAACCTTCAATGAAAACACTTATCCAAGCTATTTTATGAACTTAAACCATTTTTGAACCCAAAGAACTACTAAAATTGAAGGACATAAAGTGAATGGTTGAATTCACTTAACTCACACTTCAAGGAATGAGAAGTCCACACTTCAAGCTTCTCAAAACACACTTTTAACCTACCATGGTCCATTTATCTTCCTTTCTTGAAGCTTATTTTTGCTTCTATTAACCTCAAAAGCTATAAAAATCCATCCCCACAAACGTTAGGCATCTTAGACACCTAATTCCAATAAGAAAAGCCAAGAGAAAGGTTAAGAAACCACAAAGAAGCTCACCTTAGCTCCTTATTGGATAACTTTTATCCAAGAAATTTTAAGGATTTTTAACTTATTCTTGGAGACTCCTTTTTTATGATTCTTCTTCCTCTAGCTTCCTAACATATTAAATTAATTTTTGATGAGTAGAAACTCTAGAATTGGTGTAGAAAAGAGGGTGAAAATAGAGAAGAGAGCTGGAACTGGCATCAATTCTAGCAAAAGAGAGGAGAAAATCTTCTCCCTTTTATTTAGTCAAAAAATCCACTTGTCACTTACCCTTGCCACTTGGCATAGGCCTTAGCCCAAATGGGTAAGTGTTAGTGGCTCCACAGCCACCCGAGCTATCTCGAAATGTCTCGATTTTTTTGCAAACTTTAAAAATTCATCAAAATTCACACGGACCTTGAAAAATTACTTCGTTTATTTTAAAATTCATATTTTAATCCCCTTTACATGCTCATAAACTTTTACAACCAAATTCCATCGATAGGGTAATTTTTAGATTGTCTCAATTTACATGCCAACCTAAAAAATTATGAGAATTTGCAAACAACCTTAGAATCAAAAATTCCTTCACTAATGGACTTAATGGAATTTTTGAGCTTCAGCGTCTATTATTTTTTGGTCTATTCGAGCATTTCCCGAGTCATTCCTAGCCCTTAAAATTTTTATTGCCTAAAGGGGTAGCTTAAAGTCCAAAATAAATTATTGGTTGTGCTAAATTTTTAAATTTTGCCTTTTTCATCAAATTAAAGTGCCTCGAAGTTTTATGACTAGTGTCACTGCCTTGATTTATGTTCAAGTGACCTGACACACTTCTCGAACCAAGTGGCACTATTTATAAAGCCTCAAAACATGAGTATTATAGGATTAGGATGTGGAAATAATGGCATAATTGATTTATACATAAATTGGTGATAATATTGATGTATAATGGTTGGTAAATGAATGGATTAAAGTGTAATGGCATGGAAATAATGATGAAAGGAAATGACCAATTGAATATTAATTTGTTGAAAAATGACCAAATGAGTTGTGTTTTGCAGAAAATGACTTGTAATTAGGGAAAGGTGCGTATGTGCAACCATTTTTAACATGAGATATGCTAGTATCATTGTGACAATTAAAAGATGATTGTTAACTGAATAAAGAGGAATAATCAATAACTAGGCCCATCAATTAGACACTCACTGGATGAATTAACTGATCAACTAAGGAGTTAGTAGTAGCTAAGCAGACTAGTCCTTTTGTGGCCACCTTTGTATGATGGCTATGGTAGGTGCAGCTACTAAGGTTCTGATGTTGAACCCTACACACTCGGGTATTGGGAGGTCTTACAAGGTTGATCCTTGCTACCCATTAGATTTAATATGGATATTGAGAGGTCCCATAGGGCTGATCCTTACTATCTACCAGTTGGATGATAGACATGTTCATGGGATATTGGAAGGCCTATAAAGTTGATCCCTGCTATTCCCTTTTAAGTATTAGGAGGTCTATGGACTAATCTTTGCTATCTGCTAGTCTCGTATTAAGAGGTTCTAGTGAATTGATCCCTGCTATCGAACTAGGTAGGTGTAGCTACTGAGGTCTAAAATGTGGGCCACTGTATAGTTTAGATCCTATTATCCGATGTCTTAAAGTGTAGTATGTTATCATAGGCCTAAATGGTGAAGTAATTAAATAAATATAATACAATATGCCTAATAACGATAGTTAATAAATATAAACAAGAACTTGAATAAATGAAACTCATCAAATAATACCAGAATAAGTTGCTTGCATAACAAGTCACTATAAAGGTTAACACATAATTGAGGAATATGTAATAGTATCACACATAAATAACTTTACTTCTTATGTTATAATGCATCTCATGTCATTTATGTATGTATAAATGCATGACATGCTTTTCTTATATCAAATCCACCACTAGGTGATATTTAGTGTGTCGATGTTCTGATATGTAAGTTATAGATAGGGTTAGCTACCAGCCTTAGTAAGTGAGGTGTAACAGTCTCACTCATAGGTTATAATTTCTGATCCCTTTGATGGTTGTAGTAATGGCACTCATATCTATATAGATGTATGTGAAAGACATAGTCCTAGATGTTATACAATATGGACATGTAACTCAATGATTGTTTAACTAGCATGAACAAACAAATGCATGATTGAGTAATCCATATGGATGAATTGTGTTTGCTCATTAAATGTCATGGGTTTAAGACCCTATGTTAATGATTGTTGACTATATGTGATGGGGGATTGGAGGACCAAAAGGATACAGGTGTTGTGGAACTTGATTGTGATGAATATAGAAGTGTTTTTATGTAGGAAAAATTTTTAGTTTTCCACCTAGGTAGCTATCATGTTGCCTAATTTTGGGTAAAATAGATAACAGACCAAAAATAGCATTTTATCATACCAGAATAATCAATACTAGAATGTTATACAATAATACAAATAACCCAATTAAGATGTACCATAAAATATAAAAGGGCTATAAATGTTAAATGAATGCAATTTGGGAGCAATTTTAGGATGGGTAACCTATAAGAAGTAGAACTCTTGGCTTGTTTCCTTTGGGAATGGATAGAGGGTGTTACATTTAATGGTATAAGAGCGGGTTTAGGCAAATCCTAGGCATAGTGTACATGAGTGTCAAGGTCTAATTGTTTGTTTTGATGATAAAGTTATACCGTATGAGGCTATTACACTATTTTTATGTAGTGATACAAGATGAGAGAGCAGACCCCACCAAATTAGGGAGAAGAGGTTGCTAGTTATGCTTTCACCACTATCTATAATTTAAAAGTGAGTGCAGCCACACTTGAGTCGAGTGATGCTACATATCAGCCACCGCCTCAGCCATAGCCTCAACCTTAGGCCTCACTTACATTACTACAGTAGATAATGGAGTTGTTGAGACACATTGTTGCACCACCTCCATTAGCTCCAGTACCTCTACCACCACCACAAGCTGCATTGTAAAAGACATACTTAGAAACAGTAAACAAAATAAGATCTATAGACTTCCTAGGCATGAGGGAATATGATGCTATGAGGGTAAATTGGCTAGAATAAACCCTTAAAATCTTAGAGCAATTAGATTGCACTGAGGATGAAAGCTTGAAATGTGCCACCTCCTTTCTCTAAAAAGAAGCATTCCACTAATGGTATACGACCAAAAGGAGAAAAGTAGTAGCTGAGATAACATAAGACTACTTTTTAAAGGAGTTTTGCAAGAGATATATACCTAAATACTACAAGGATAAGTGAAGGTAATAATTCTTAGATCTGAAGCAGGGATAGAGGTCTGTATCGGATTACAAGAAGGATTTTGCTCTCCTAAGTAGATATGCTATGGAATTTCTGGCCACTGATGAGGAAAGGTGTAATAGGTTTAAAAAGGGCCTCAATATTGAGTTTTAAATACAAATAGCCATAACAAAGATTAGAGACTTCTTCGTATTGTTAGCAACAGCTTATGACATAGAAGAGATGCTATAAGAAAAGAGAGAGTTATTCTAGAAGAAAAGGCTATTTACAGTGGGCCAAACTAGTTCAACACTAGGAGAAGGCAAGAGACAAATGGAGTTTCATTCTAGACAACAATCCCAGAGGCAGCCTAGATAGTAGTCTTAGAGGTAAGCCTAACCTAAGAGGTTGGATCAGGCTTTTCCTTCTAGGCCTCGACCATCATAATAGGCCTCTAGTGCTTCTGTATCTACAACCAAAAATGCACCCCTAATATATGGGACTTGTAATATGAGGCATTAGGGGTAGTGTTGGCAAACTAGGAGAGGAGAATGCTTTATTTACAGAGCTAGAGATCATTTTTAGCGGGATTATCCCTAAAGATAGCCCAAGGCTACATAGACCTAGGCATTAGCTATAGTAGCACCTAGTAAAGGATAGAGGTAAACTAGGCAGGAGTAGCTAAGTAATAGTTAGAGGACTAGATTGGAGGCTAAAGCCCTAACATGTCAGTATGCCATTCGAGCTTGTGAGGAGGCTGAGGCTCCCGATGTGATTATTGGTACTTTCTATTTATTTGATATTTATGTGTTAGCTTTGATAGATCTAAGGTCAACACACTCTTATATTTACACCATGCATGCTTGAGATAAAGAGTTAGAATCAAAACCCATAGACTTAGACATTTAAGTTAGAAACCCGATTAAGTAGAGTGTGATGATAAACATAATATATAGGCACTATCCTTTGATGATACAAGATCGAGTAATCCCAGTAGATCTTATTAAACTCCATTTTTGTGAGTTTGATATCATATTGGGTATGGATTGGCTAACCAAGCATTGGGCAATGATTAACTATGAAAATAAGAAGCTTAACCTTTAAATGGAAAAGGGACATAAGGTAACCATCATGGGTAATAGGAATTCTTTATCTAATATTATTTCTACTATCATAACAAGGTGAGTCATCCAAAAGAGATGTGAGGCATACCTAGCTCACATAGTGGACACCAACAACATAGTATCTAGCCCTAATCAGATACTTATGGTATTAGAATTCCTAGATGTATTCCCAGATGAACTACCAGGGTTATCATTATACTGAGAGTTAAACTTTGAGATTGAGGCATACTTTGGCACTAGCCCAGTATCTATTACTCTATACTAGATGGCACCTGTAGAGTTGAAGAAGCTGAAGTTATAGTTGTAGGAACTATTGGATAAAGGCTTCATTCGGCCTAGCACCTCACCATAGGGAGCACCCATACTATTAGTGATGAAGAAAGATGTGTCACTCTGATTATGCATTGACTATGGGCAATTAAATCGGGTAATAGTCAAGAATAAATACCCATTACCTAAGATTGATGATCTCTTCTATTAGTTACGAGGTGCTAATATCTTTTCAAAGATTGACTTGAGATCAGGGTAGCACCAATAATGAATTAAAGTGGCTGACATCTATAAAACTACCTTCAAAACATGATATGGGCATTATGAGTTCTTAGTGATGCCACTTGGGCTCACAAATGCCTTAACAGCCTTTATGGATTTGATGAATTAGATATTTAAACCTTATTTAGACCAGTTTATCATGGTGTTTACAGATGATATCTTGGTGTATTCTAGGAGTTAGGAGGAACACAAGCAACATTTTTGTATTACACTATAGATAATAAGAGAGAAATAGTTGTACACCAAGTTAAGTAAATGTGAGTTCTAATTGAATGAGGTTGACTTTTTAGGCCATATTACTTTAACTAAAGGCATTAGAGTTGATCTAAGCAAGGTAAAAGTTGTGCTAGAATGGAACCCTCCTAGGAATGTGATAGAAATTTGAAGCTTCCTAAGATTTGTTAGGTATTACTAGAGATTTGTAAAAGGCCTTTCAATGATTACAGCACCACTGACTCACCTATTGAGGAAAGATGCGAGGTTTGAATGGGATGATAAATGTCATGGTAGTTTTGACAAGTTAAAGACTATGTTGACAAAGGCCTTGATCCTTACTCAACTTGAATAAGGAAAGGAGTTTGTCGTATATAGTGATGCCTCACATAACGGGCTTAGTTGTTTCTTGATGCTAGAAAGCAAGGTGATTACACATGTCTCTAGATAGCAAAAACCTCATAAAAGGAATTATCCCATAAATGACTTGGAGTTGGCTACCATTATATTTTTATTGAAGATGTGGAGACACTATTTATATAGGGAAAGGTGTTATATTTATATTGACCATAAAAGCTTGAAATACCTACAAACATAAAAAGAGTTTAATCTCATGCAACGACAAATACATGGAATTAATAAAGGATTAGAACTACTTGATCGACTACCATCCGGGAAAAGTGAATGTAGTTGTAGATGCTTTGAGTTAAAAGTTTATTGCTACCTTAAAACCAATGTATGCCAGAGTAGCATATATAGAAAAGGATGTAATCTTGGCTGAACCATAAGTTAAGCCTAACTACAAGTAACAAATAAAGGAGGCACAAATGAGAGATGACCCGTAAGTGCATACCATAAGTAAGGCTAAAGAAGGGAAGATTATTGAGTTTGAATTAGGAGCTGATGAATGTCTATGTTATCAAGGCAGGCTATGTGTACCTAAAGAGGGAGAATTAAGAATACAGATCTTAAAAAATGCTCATGAAGCTCCATACTCTATGTATCTAGGATGTATAAAGATGTATCTTGAATTGAAACCCCACTATTGGTAGCCAGGAATGAAGTGAGATATAGCTAAATATGTAGCTCAATATTTGACTTGTCAACAAGAGAAAGTGGAGCACTAAGTCCCTTCTAGACTGCTACATCCCATAGCAATACCAAAATGGAAATGAAAGAAGATCACAATGGGTTTTGTGATAAGGCTACCTATGACATGGATTAGATATGATGTTGTATCGATGAAAGTAGATAAATTAATAAAGATAGCTCACTTTATTCTGGTTAGGATGGATTACTCCTTAGACAAGCTGGTAGAACTCTATATTGATGAGATTGTATGACTACATGAAGTACCTGTAGCCATTATTTAAGATTAGGATCCCTAATTTACTTTCAAGTTCTACAAAAAGTTGCATGAATCCTTGGGTACTTAACTAGCATATAGTACTACATTTCACCCTCAGATAGATAGGCAATCAGAATGAGTGATATAAATATTAGAAGATATGCTATGTAGTTATATGATAGCATTCAGAGGTAGTTGGGATCAATAACTATCCTTAGATGAATTTGCTTATAACAATAGCCATCAAGCTAGCCTAAGAATGGCACCTTATGAAGCATTATATGGTTGAAGGTGCATAACTCCCCTTTATCGGAATGAGCTAGGGGAAGGTAAAATCATGGGAACTAATTTGATTAGAGATGCAAAGGACAAAATTAAGATCATAAAGGATAGATTGAAGATTACTACGGATCGATAAAAATCCTATACAAACTTGAAATATAGGGATATTGAATATAAAGTCGGTGAAAGAGTATTTCTAAAAGTGTTATCATGGAAGAGGATACTCAAATTTGGTAAAAAGGGAAAACTTAGTTCCAGATTTATTGGTCCTTATGAGATTATTGAATAGGTAAGACCATTGGCATACTAGTTGGCATTCCCATCTAAGCTGTAATAGATCCATAATGTTTGGACCTATCCCATATGATATCTACAGAGGAAATACAAGTATAGCCTGATTTGATGTATGAAGAGGAACCGATATAAATCCAAGCTAGAGAGGTAAAGTGGCTTAGGAATAAATCCATTCCCTTAGTCAAAGTGTTATAGAGACATTACAAGACAATGAAGGCTATATGGGAGAACGAAGAGCAAATGAGAGCACAATAACTATACTTGTTCCCACTAGGTAATTTTAAGGATGAAATTCCTTAAAAGGGGAAGAATTGTAATGTGCATAAGTTAGAGTTTGATTAAGAGTACCTCTGAGGCATGAACAATGCTTTTTAGGAGTCGAGGCACCTTAGTAAGGCCAAAAAAGGGTGTATTAGTCATAAAACTTTGACGGGCTAAAAAATGGATAAAATGGAATAATTTAAAAATTTAGTAGAACCAATAAATTATTTCAGGCTAAGAACTAGTGAATAGTGACATAAAATGAGTTTATGCCTAGACAACTTTGAGATATGTCTAGACAAACCCAAAAATACCATACCCTGAAGCTCAAAAATTTCAATTTACATGTTGGTGAAGGAATTTTAATTTTCTGAGATCATTTGATATTTATTCAGAATTTTTTATTTTTACGTGTTAATAGTAACTAGGGTTGCCTTTAGAATTTGAGCTTGAAATTTTATAGGCCTCTTAATGGGCCTAATTAAATATTTTTAAAATTAAAATAACTAATTTTAGAGGTCTACAAAAATTAAAATGAATTTCTAAAATTTTAAAAGAAATCAAGAGAATATAAACTGTTTGATAGCCACGTATTGTGATCTGAGCCATCCACCCAACTAATATATAAGGGCCCACCCATATGAAAGGTCACATATGCAAAGCACCTTCTCTTTCCCTATTTCCTTGTCAAAAACAATGCCATCCAGCATTCTCCCTCTCTCACCATTTTTTATTTTCTCTCCTCTTATACACATCTAAAATTCTCAAAATTTATATTGTATGATCCTTAAAACCTATTCCAAGTGGTAGAATTACAAGATTTTGCTTAGAAAGAAAGATATTCCATAAGGGTAAATAGTGCCAATTTTTAAGTGTCATTGGTTATTTTTCAGTTATTTTTTTTATTTAGGTAGCTTAGGTGATTCTAAGAAAGCCATATTTTTAAATTTCAATTTGGAGCTTTATAGAATTTTTAGGAATTTTTCTAAGTGTAAAATGTTTATATTTAGGCCAGAAAGAGAGAGTTGAAGAGGAAGCTTAACCAAGGCCATAAGTGGTAGAAAAAGGGGTGTTCTCACACCCTAGGTATATGGATTTGATGTAAATTATGCATGCAATATGAGTTTGCATGTGTATATATGCGTGAGTGTGTATGGAAGTTGTGAATGTTAGGGTTTGGTATGGTAATGATGTAAATTGATTATGTAATTATGTTTATGGCAAGAAAATGAGGTTGTATGCATGAATTGGGTGAAAGAAATTAACTGTAGTTGTGTGTCTTTATTATGGCCGAATGGTGCATGTGTGTTTGGTGTGGTGAATGTACATGTAAATGGCATGATAGTTATGGCATTAGCTTAAAAATTGATGTAAATTATGAAAAAAAATAGGAGTGGGAAATGAAAGATGTGATAAATAATGGCTTGTGTTATGTGACCTAAAATGAGAAGTGAAGATGTAACATAAAATGGCATAGGAACTATTAAATTGGGATGTGGAAATAATGACATAATTGATTATAGGTAAATTGGTGATAATATTATTGTATAATGGTTTGTAAATGAATGGATTAAGGTAGGTACATGTAATGGCATAGAAATAATGATAGAAAGGAAATGACCAAATAAATAGTAAATTGTGGAAAAATAACCAAATGAATAGTGTTTTGTGAAAAATGACTCGTAATTGGGGAAAGGTGTGTGTGCACCCATATTCAACATGTGAGATGCTAGTATAATTATGACAATTAAAAAATGATTGTTAACTAAATAAAGAGGAACAATCAGTAACTAGGCCTATCAATTAGACAACAATTAGATGGGTTAACCAGTCAACTAAAGAGTTAGCAGCTACTAAGTAGACTAGGCTTTCTAGGGCCACTATTGTATGATAGATATGGTAGGTGTAGCCATCGGGGCTTTGATGTTAAACCCTACACACTCGGGTATTGGGAGGTCCCACGGGGCTGCTCCTTGCTATCCACCAATTGGATAATAGACATGTTGATTAGGATATTGGGAGTTCCCACAGGGCTAGTCCCTGTTATCCCTTTGCAGGTATTGTGAGGCTTATAGACTGATCCCTACTATCTACCAGTTCGATATTAAGAGATTCTAGTGAATTGATCCCTACTATCAGACTAGGTAGGTGTTACTACTGAGGTCTACAATATGGGCCATTGCACAATTTAGATCCCACTATCTAGTGTCTTCAAGTGTAGTATGTCTCTCATAGGTCTAAATGGTAAAGTATTAAATGAATATAATACAATATGCCTAATAACAATAGTTAATAAGTACAAATAAGAACTTGAATAATGAGACTCATCAGATAATACCAAAATAGGTTGCTTACATAACAAGGCAATATAAAGGTTAACACATAACTGAGGACAATGTAATAGTATCACACATAAATAACTTTATTGCTTATGTTATGATGCATCTCATATCATTTATGTATGTATACATGCATGACATGCATTTCTTATATCAAATCCACCACTAGGTGTATACTCAATGTGTGGGTGTTCCGATGTGTAGGTTATAGTTAGGGTTAGCTACCAACCTCAGTAAGTGTAGTGCAGCAGTCTTATTTGTAGGTATAATTTTAGATACTTTTAATGGTTATAGTAATGGTACTCATGTGTATATAGATGTATGTGAAAGACATAGTCCTAGATGTTGTACAGTATGGAAATGTAACTTAATGATTATTTAACTAACATGAATAAATATGTGCATGACTGAGTAATCTATGTGGCTTGACTATGTTTGCTTTTTAAATGTTATGGACTTGAGACCCTATGTTAATCAATGTTGACTGTATTTGATGGGAGATTAGAGGACCTAAAGGGTCTAAGTGTTGTAGAACTTGATTGTGATAATTATAGAAGTGTTTTTATGCAGGCAAATTTTTTGGTTTTCCACCTAAGTAGCCATCATGCTATCTAATTTTCTGCAAAATAGATAATGGATAAAAAATAGTATTTTATTTTACCTAAATAGTCAGTACTAGAATGTTATACAATAATACAAACAACCCAATTTAGATATACCATAAAATATAAAAGGGCCATAAGTGTTAAATGAATGCAGTTTGGGAGCAATTTTAGAATGGGTGACCGATAGGAAGTAACACTCTTTGCCTATTTACTTCGAGAATAGATAAGGGGTGTTATAATTTAAGGAGTAAACTCCACCGTAGGATTTGCTCTACTAGTCCTAAGCCCTCACTATAATAGTCAATCTTTCTAAAACCCAACCATTGTCTTGTTGCGTGGTGCTAACTTTAAGGTAAGATCTAAGGCTCCTTTCATCATATTCATTTATTTATTTGTGCTGTTTACTGTAACCAATGATCTCCCATGATTAATTGACATGTAAGATGATTCTATGTAATCCCACGTCGATTATAGGATAAGGTTAACCTTTTAAATCATTCTATTCGTGTTTTAATTGTTCATAAAAAATTATAATCGCACTATTTTTTGGAACTGATGACTAAGTCTGCACAAACCTATTCTTCACGTAGACCTATTATTTGAATAGGTATATAATATGAGGTCAGTATGGATTAATGTTCGATAATAGTTTCATATTCATCTTTTATATTTTATTTTAACACTCATTTAATGTCTAATAATATATTTTTCATCTATGTTAATCACTATAACATGTTAGTAATCTATATTGATGTTAAATATGTCTTTGTACTTAATCTTAATCACCATTTTGTTTATAATGATTGTTCATGCATTGTTCATCACTATATGTATATCTTTAACATATATTATAATAACCATATTTGACACTACAATTAGGTCTTCATAGACCTCTATTACTATTACTAATAACTTTACTTGAGTTGTGTAAGAGTGACCATTCTTACTGGATTAGAGGTTTGGATAGACAATATTAGCCATGACATACTCTAGTCTACACGGATAATGACCAAAGTTATAACGAGTCTGCATAGACTTACTAATGCAAGAATGTTATAAAATAACTTGTTCTACATTCTTGCATTTGGTTTTGTAATTTTTATATCTTTTGCTTATTTTAGGCTCTAATAGGTACTTTAACAACATGTTTTACATGCCAAAAAGCCTAACCTCACATTAATGGTTTTCTACCTAATTGGTGTTTTCTAAAACAAAAATGGTCTAGAGTTTTCCATAATAAAAGTTGCATAATAATGTATTTTAACAAAGTCTAAATTCCTAGAGATGGGAGTTAGGCAATTACTGCAAATTCTTATGGAATTATGGGTAATTGTCAGGTCAAACAACCACTAATAAATAACCTGATTTTTGGATGTTAATGCATACTTATGCTTATTATATATTCTCAATATTGCAATTTATTTCTCTAAGTGAAAAAGTGACATGTATGATTTAATTAAAATGCTTTCTTGCATGATACGAGATTGATAAACATTAGAATATAAAGGAAGGTATATTATTGGGGGATTAATAAGATCTAATTTTGAACCCTTTTTAGGCAACAGATTAGTGATCCTAGTGTAGAGCTAGGTAGCGACTCCAAATACTAATTACTTTCATCCTTGATAAAATACAATACAAAAATGATATTATAGTTGTCCTCATTTAAAAAAAAAAGAGAGCTTTCTAATTCTTACTGGGTTGATCAATCAAGAGCATGATCCTAGGCAAAAGTTAGGGAAATTTGAGAGAAAATATTTAGTTAGAAAATCTTTAGACTTGCTAATAATAGGGATATCATCAATGCAT
>CANXYI010040743.1:0-12387 GCA_948208565.1 Hura crepitans
ATAATATTTAAGTCTCAAAAATAAATAGTTAAAAATTCTTTCTTATACTTTAAAAATTTATTCAAGCTGGTATAAACCACTTTTTGGCTCTATCGAATAAAATTCAAAAATAATTTTTAAGTCTGTTGCTGCCAAAACTCAAGGTATCTTATACTATTATTAATTAGGACATTTTCACCTAAAAGGTTAATACTTCCTGCCTAGTGACATTTTTGGTTTAGGTAGAGGTCAATTAGACAGTTATAGGTAGTTTTGACCACTTTTAAAGTCACTTTCTAGGACTGTTTCAAGTCCAAATTTGACTAAGTTTTTAAGGTTTTTTTATTACTTTTCTAAACACAAAGCCAACTGTAATTGGGCCAAGTCCATGGCCAAAATATAGGCAGTAAAACAAACTGGAACTAGGCCAATTCCATGGCAAAAATATAATTCAAATTTAGCCTCTCAAAGGCACAATTAAGGTTAAATTTACTAGCTCATTTGATTCATTTTTTTATCTCATTACTTTAAGCTTTAAATACATGTTTTAGTTCAAATCTTTCTAGCCAATTCAAGGCACATTTTCAAGATGTATATTGCTATATTAATAAGTCACATACTGAACTAATTCCATAGTTATTTCATACTAATAATCAAGCTAAAGTAATGCACTTAATTAGTACTTAATAGCTTTAAACTTCATATCAATATGCCATGCCTAATGTTGTCTGATACTTAGGAAAAATAGATTTAATTCCTATTCTTTTCCATATAATCCCAATAATCAAGCATATTTACATGCCATGAACCCAAAAATGATCATGAAATAAAAAATGATCATGAAATCTTAATTCTAAGCCAATATGAGGTATAAAGAAAAATCCATATAACCCATTCATGCTAGCTCACGGGTACAAGGAAAACTACACCCTATATAGTGATTCCCATACCCAAACTTTTATAATTCACACCCCAACATGCCAAGAACATACTAAATATTCAACATAGGTAGCAAATTACTCATCTAAGTAGTCATAGATAACAAATTCAGCAAGCATTTTAAGGCCACTTATGCAAACACTAAGAACAACACTTTAAATTCCACTAAACACTCAATGTAATAAACATCACAAAATGAAGGAATTAACCTTATATTCATACTTTCAGCCATTCTAATTGAAAGCTCACTCGCCTAGGTACCCAAACACATGAATAAAAGGCTTTAAGTTCACTCATATATCACTTTGAAGGTGTCATTCCCATCTAAGCCTATGTTGCTAGCCCCATTTCTAGCCACTATAGTGAGCTTCTCCTTTTTTCATGAGCCTCCAAATGCCCTCCTTATAACACAAACACTCACACACTTCACTACCCAAATGTTGGCTAGGGTCCAACATCAAAAATAACCCAAAAACCAAAGAAATGAGGGAGAAACAACCATGAACTCACCTTTGGGTCATGGTTCTAGACTGTTCTAAACCAATCCTCTTAGTTGATTTTTATCTCCCAAATCATAGCTCATATTGGCATGATTCTTATTCCTCATAGTGCCTAACATCTAGAAGAATTATTTAGAGATTGGAATCATCCCATTTGGTTATCAGAGGAGAAAGTTATGGTGGTTCTCCTCTAGTTGTGGCATTAGGATTTCTAGGTAGAAGAAGGAAGAAGTCATCTTCTGTGTGAGTGGAAAAATGCACTTGTCACATTGTATTGGCCACTTGGCAACTTGCATGCCCATATGGCATGATGTGGGGCCTATCTTGACATGTCAAAAGTGGTCCTAAAAATTCCCAAGCCATCTTGATCTTTCGGTAAACTTCAAAAATTCATAGAAATTCACTTGGATGTCAAAAAATTACATGTGTGTTTTAAATTCCTATTTTAATCCCCTCCACCTGCTTATAAATTTTCGTGGCTAAAATCCACCGATAAGGAAGTTTTTATACTGCCTTAAAGTGTGTGCCAACCTAAAAAATTGCAAGAATTTACAAACAACCTCCGATTTCAAAAATTATTTTAGCATTGCACTCAGTGTAATTTTTAAGCTTCAGGGTCCACTATTTTTGGGTCCGCCCGAGCATATCCCATGTCAGTCTCAGCCCAAAAAATTTTTATTCCACTGATGGGTAGCTTTTTCAGCCTAAAATGAATTTATGGTTTTGCTAAATTTTTTTTATTTTGCCTTTTTAATCATTTTAGAGCTCTTTAAAGTTTTATGACCCATGTCACTGCCTTGATTCATGTGCAAGTGACCCCGCACCTCGGGTGTACCTCTTAAACCTATTGCATTATTCATGGAGCCTCGGGACATGAGTGTTACATGACTAACTATCAAGACTACAAAAGCGTTGAGTATATACCAAAAAAGGACTCTAGCTCAGATGCACTGGCACCACCCAAGCTAGATAGCTACCTCGTTTATAGCTTGTACATTGGAATATTGACTTGCTGAGTATGCCCTCAGTGGTGGAATAGATAAAATAAAGTATGACATACATGAAATACACATACAAGTCATGTACACACATGCATAAATGTTATCATCATGGTCATGCTAGACATCAATCTAAATGCTATTTATCTGATTTAATTAATACAATATTTGTTATTTATTCAAATTCCATATATTGTCATCATAATTATGTTTAATACAATTTAGGCCCATAACAGGTAGATGACACTTTAAGACACTAGATAGTGGGATCTATCTTGTGTAGTGGCCTATATTTTAGACCTCAGTAGCTGTACTTACTTAGCTCAATAGCAAGGATCAGTTTATAGACCTCCCAATAACGAACTGGCAGATAGTAAGTATCTGCCCGTAGACCTCCCAATATTTGCAAGTGGGATAGCAGGGATCAGCCCTATGGGAACTCCCAATACCCAAGTCACATCTCTATCCAACACAGTTAAATAGCAAAGATTAGCCTTATAGGACCTCCTAATATCCACAGACAGTCAATGGGTAGTAGGGGCTAGCCCAAGTGGACCTCCTAATACTCGAATGAGTAATGTTCATCTCAGAACCTTGGTGGCTGCACTTACCATATCCAACAGACAACAGTGGTCCTAGGAGGACCAAACTGCCTAGCAACTGCTAATTCCCTAGTTGACCAGTTAAGCCATCCAGTAGGTGTCTAATTGATGGGCTAAATGATATCATTTATAATTACCATTCAATATATTTCACGATAATGGTAAATTACATTTAACAAAATAGTTTACACAAGTTCCCAGTTTCGGTGTCTTGTTGCATAGTTATTATTCATTGTTATTTTACAGGAAGGCTACTATTCATTTGGTTATTTTTCAATATTGTGCCTTTGATAGCATCAAACATGCCACTCCAAAATTCATCATTCTTGCCTCATTTCTTGACATAACCTTTCATGAAACATATCACATAATCATGCCGCCAATGGCACACATATAGATATCATATTACTAGTGATCATTTATGGACACATTACATACTCTTTTAGGTCATTATTCCTCAAATTAACATACCATATATCTTAATAGTTCCATTCACCATCCAAGCACTATTTGTACACATTATTTGCATGTTAATGCCTTGCCTAACATGTCATGTCCATACATACACATGCCATGCCATATATAAACACCATTCAGCCACAAGCTGTGCACACACATACATAAAGTTTCCTCTCCCTAATATCATACATACCATGTTATTTTGACACCATTAACATAGGCATGTCATCAATTTAAATCGAAGACATGAAAAACACCATAAACTTGCATTTCCATACATATGAACACATGCCAAAACACATGACAAACAAAAATTGACTCTATTCTACATACCTAGGGTGTGCAAACACCCTTTTCTCTACCACTTTAGGCCCAACTTGATGTTTTCCTTTAATGTTTTCTTTTTTCCTTAAACATACACTAATTTTGCTTAGAAAAATTCCTTAAAAATCTTACATAACTCCAAAATGAAATCTAAAACCATGAAACTTCTTAAAACACTTTAAACTACCTAAAACAAAAATAAAAAATGGAATAAAATTACTTACACTAAAAAATTTCACTATTCACCAAGCTTAAAATCTCTCTCTACAAGCCAATTTCTATAATTTTATCACTTGAATTATACTCTAGAGATTATGGAAGGACTAATTCATGTCTTTTTTTTGTGATTTTTAGTGATGGAATGAGGGAGAAAGAGAAGAAAAAAGAATAGTGAGGAGAGAGAAAAATGACGTTGGATTTCTTCAAGAATTTGGTGAAAGAAGATGATGGTTCACACATTTGACTCCCTCACATAGGTGGGCTCTTATATAGGACTAGGTGGATGGCTCAAATCGCGACACATGGCGATCTAATGGTCTATTTTCTTCTAGTTTCCTTTTAAACTTCAAAAGTTCATAGAAATTTCTCTAAACCTCCAAAAATACTCATTGAAGTTTTAAAAATCCTCGATTAGTGTAATTAAGGCCTATGTAAAATTTCAAGTCAAAATTTTACTATTCACTTTTAGGCACTATTCACCTATTAGATTAAAATATTCAAAAAAATTAACAAATGGCCTAAAAAATTAAAATTTATTCTCTATCATATTAATTGGAATTTTTGAGGAATAGGGCATGGTATTTTCAGGTCCGTCTGGGCACCTCCCAAGGCTGTCCCAACACAACCTCATTTTATCTCCCTATTCACTAGTTCTTGACCCAAAATGATTTATTCATTCTACTAAAATTTTAAATTCTTTTATTTTACCCATTTTTAGGATAGTCAAAGTTTTATGAGCAATACGCCCCTTTCTAGCCTCATAAAGGTACCTCAACCTACAATGAACACTATTCATGCCGAGGAGGTACTGTTCATAGAACTTAGGCTTATGAGAATTACAATTCTTCCCCTCTTAAGAAATTTTGTCCTTAAAATTACTTGATGTGAAGAGATGCAAATTCTATGCCTTCATCTGTTCTTCACTTTCTCATGTGGCTTCTATTTGTGGTGCCTCTATAACACCTTTAATAGGGGAATGGATTTGTTCCTTAGTTGGTTTACCTTCTTCGCTAGAATTTGTAACATTTCTTCCTTATATGTCAAATCAAGGAGCACTTGTATATGTTCCATAGCTGTCATATGTGATGGATCTGATTTGTATCACCTCAACATTGATACATGGAAGACGTCATGTATCTACTATAGCTCAGGAGGTAATGCCAATCTATAGGCCAAAGTTCTCACAAATTCTGTGATTCCATAGGGCCTAATGAATTTGGGACTGAGTTTCCCTTTCTTACCAAATTTGAGCATCTTCATCCATGGTGACACTTTTAAGAACACTGGATCACCAACTTCATACTCAATGTCTCATCGTTTCTGTCAGCATATGACTTCTATCAATCTAAAGCAGTTTTTAATCTATCTCTTATAATCTTGAATTTCTCCTCTACATCTCTGATCAAGTCAAATCCCATAATCTTATTTTCTCCCATTTCACTCCAACAAAGAGGAGTTTTACACCTTTTATCATATAAAGCTTTATAAGGTGCCATTCCTAAGCCAGCTTGGTGGTTGTTGTTATACGTAAACTCAGCCAATGATAGGTATTGATCCCAATTGCCTTTAAACTCTATTGTATAGCTACACAACATATCTTCTAACACCTGTATCACTCATTTCAACTATCCATCTGTCTGAGGATTAAATGATGTGCTGTAAATCAATCAAGTAGCTAATGCCTCTTGTAACTTCTCCCAAAACCTAAAAGTAAACCTCGAGTCTTAATCTGATATGATGGCTACTGGTACTCTATATAACTGCACAATGTCATCAATGTATAATCAAGCTAACTTCTTAGGGGTGTAATCCATCCTTACTAATATGAAATGAGCTATCTTTGTCAATCTATCCACTATCACCCACACAACATCACATCTACTTCTAGTCAGTGGCAACCCCTATCACAAAATCCATGCTGATCTTTTCATATTTCCATTTTGGGATTGCTATCGAATGTAACAATCTAGAAGGAACTTAGTGCTCTGCTTTCACTTGCTGACAAGTCAAACATCTGGCCACATATTCAACTACTTTTCATCTCATTCCTGGCCACCAATAATAGGGTTTTAGATCTAGATACATCTTTGTTCTTTTTAGGTGTATGGAATATAGAGCTTTATGAGCTTCTTTTCGGATCTGCACTCTCAATCCATCCACTTCTAGCACACATATCCTGGTATGATAGTATAAGCTTCCATCATCACTTAACTCAAATCCTATCATCTTCCCCTCTTTAACTTTACTTATAGTCTACACCATCTATTCATCTCTCAACTGAGCCTTCTTTATATGCTACCTGAAGTAAGGTTTAATTTGTATTTTAGCCAAGATTACAACTTCTGCTGTGTACTCGACTCTAGCATGTATAAGCTTCAGAGTGGCAATAAGCTTCCTACTTAAAGCATTTACAACCATGTTTGCCTTTCCTAAATGTTAATCGATGAAGCAATCATAATCTTTAATTAGCTCCATCCATCACCTTTGTCTAAGATTCAACTCTTTTTGTATGGGCAGGTACTTCAAAATTTTATTGTAGGTGTAGATGTAACATTTTTCTCCATACAAGTAATTTCTCCACATCTTCAATGCAAACACAATGGCATCTAACTCCATGTCGTGTGTGGGATAGTTCTTCTCGTGAGGCTTTAATTACTTAGAGGCATATGCAATCACCTTACCTTCTTGCATCAGTACACAACCAAGTCCATTGTGTGAGGCATTACTGTAAATCACAAACTCTTTCCCTAATTCTAGCTGAGTAAGGATAGAAGGCTCTATTAAAATCATTTTCAATCTATCAAAACTAACTTACCACTTATCATTCCATTCAAACTTCACATCTGTTCTTGTCAACCTTGTTAATGGAGTTGCAATTATTGAAAAGCCTTTCATAAACCTCTGATAATATCCTACAAATCCTAGGAAACTCTAAATGTTGATCACATTCCTAGGAGGATTCCACTCTAACACAACTTTAACCTTGCTAGGGTCCACTCTGATAACCTCAGCTGAGGCAATGTGATCCAAAAAGGCTACTTTTTCTAACCAAAACTCATATTTGCTCAACTTAGCATACAAATGCCTCTCCCTCAAGGTCTGCAACACTATCCTGAGGTGTTGTTCATGTTCCTATAGAGTTCTAGAGTATACCAAGATGTCATCTATGAACACTACAACAAATTGATCCAAAAAAGGCTTGAAGATCTAGTTCATCAGATCTATAAAGGCTACTAAGGCATTAGTGAGCCCAAATGGCATCACTAGAAACTCATAATGCCCGTATCAAGTTTTGAAGGTAGTTTTAGGAATGTCACTCTCCTTTATCCATAACTGGTGATATCCTAATCTCAAATTTAACTTGGAATGGATGCTGGCACCCCATAACTAATCAAAGAGATCATCGATCCTAGGCAACAAATATTTGTTATTCATTATTACTTTATTCAATTGCCAGTAATCGATGCACAATTAAAGCAACCAATCTTTCTTCTTCACAGACAATACAGGTGCTCCCCAGGATGAAACACTAGGCTTGATGAAGCCTTTATCTAACAATTCTTACAACTGCACCTTTAACCCCATCAATTCTGGTAGTGCCATCATGTATAGTGTAATAGATACTGGGTTTATGCCAGGATATATATCAATCTCAAAGTCTAACTCTCAATATGGAGGTAACCCTAATAACTCATTTAGAAACACATATAGTGGTTCAGACACAACTGGTATCTGATCTAGGCTAAGGGATATAGTATAAGTATCTACCATAGAAGCTAAGAATGCTTCACACCCCTTCCTAATGAGTCACCTGGCTATAATAGCTAAAATAATGTTAGATAGTAAGTTTTTTTTACCCATAATTGTCACCTCTTACCCATCTATAATCTAGAGACATAACCTTTCTTTTCACAATCAATCACTACATTATGCTCTGATAGCCAGTCCATACCTAATATGACATCAAGCTCATGTAAGGGAAGTTCTATCAAATCTATTGGAAAAAGTCTGCTCATGGATTATTAGAGGACAGTGTCTATAAACTATGTTTACCATAACACTATACTCGATCGAGTTACTCACTTAAATATCTAGGTCTATAGGTTCTAACTCAAGTCCCATATATTGTGCTTGTGTGGTGAAAATATAAGAGTGCGAATCTAGGATCGATTAAAGCTAATACTAGTGCATTAAGTTAAGAGAAAGTACCAGTAATGATATCTAACACTTTTGCTTCCTTCAAAGCATAGATAGCATACTACCATGTGAAAGCTCTAGTCTTTGATTTAGTCTTTTAACTGGTGCTTAATTGCTCCTACCTCTACTATCTTAGTGCTCTACTGGGTGCTATTGTAGCTGATGCCTGAGTCTATGCTACCTTTAATTGTCTCTAAGGACAATCCCTCTAGAAGTGGTATTTGGCTTGATATATGAAGCACTCTCCTTATTTGTACTACCAGCACTGACCCCAATGTCTCCTTTGGAAACTCTAACAAGTTAAAAGTGCACTTCTAGTTGTGGACACTATAACACTTGAGGCCTATTATGATAGAGATGGTCGAGGCCTAGGAGGAAAAACTTAACTAGATCTTTGAGATGGAACTTGGCTATGAGGCTACTGACCTGATTGTCTCTAGGATTACTGACTAAGTTAGAAGTCTCTTATCTCTTGCCCCCTTGTGGGGTTGAACTAGTCTGACTTGCAGTGAAGGGTCTCTTACTCTAGAATAACTCCCTCTTCTTCTATACCATATCCTCTATGTTATATGCTGTAGCTACTAACTCAAAAAAATCACTGATCTTTGTAGTAGCAATCTGCATCATCAGGTTAACATTGCAGCCATTCTTAAACCTCTTGTACTTCTCCTCAATAATAAGGATAAACTCCACTGCATATATACTCAAATGATTAAAGTCCTCCTACTTTGATACTGACCTCTACCCCTGTCTCAAATGAAAGAACTCCTGCCTTCTTTTATCCTTGTTAGACTCAAGAATGTACCTTTTTTGGAACTCCTTCAAAAAGAACTCCTATGTAAGGTCAGCTGTTGCATTCCTCTTCATTTTTGTATCCCACTAGTAGAAGGCTTCCACCTATAGAAGAGAAGTGCAGCACTTTGGGCACTCCTCCTCTATACACTCTAGCTACTCCAAGATCCTTATGGTCCACTTTAGATAGTATTCTGCCCTCATAGCATCATCTTCCCTCGCACCAAGAAAGTCTATTGCTCCTATCTTCTTCACCATCTCTATGTAAGTCTTTTACAGCACTAGGGGAGCTAAGCTAGTGGTGGAGGTGCTATATTATGTCTCAACAACTCTACAATTTGCTACAATAAGGCTAAAGAGGCTTGAGCCTAAGGCTGTGGTTGTGGTGGTGGCTGATGAGTAGTATCACTTAGCTCTAGTGTGGTTGCACTCACCTCTGGGCCATAATAGGAGCATGACTGCTCATCTCTTCCCCTCACTCTAGTGGGGTCCATTCACTCATTGTATACAACTGTATAGAAACACTTATCAACTTCATATAGTGTAGCTTTGACCTAAAAATAGAACCCTAGACTTAAGCACTCATGTATAGTATGCCTAGGAATGCCTAAACCCACTCTGATACCACTAAATGTAACACCCACTACCCATTCCTAAAGGAAACAGATAAAAGGTGCCACTTGGAGGTCACCCATCTTGGATTTCATAAGAGACCTTTTGTTTAACACTTTTATCACTTTAACCAACTTTGAACTAACTCGACCATTTAGTGTTTGTTTTTATATAAAATTTTATTACTACCTATTTTAGTCTAATAAAAGTCCAGATTATGTCTATTACTCATTTACAAAAATTTGGGTAGCTAAAAATAAGAATTTTTCCTGCAAGAAAAACACTTCTAATGCATTCCTATACCACAACTCAACTTCTAGACCCTTTTGGTCCCCTAAAATAGTATCAACATCTAACACATAGCAAACCACAGGGTCTCAGGCCTATAGATAGACAAATAAAAACATATACATATATCCATTAAAAGCTAGGTTTTTACAGCCATTTAGTTTAACTATCTCAATTTTACACTATACATACATTACTAACTTTATACTTACTATACATGAGTGACTACCTATCAAAACTACAAAAGCATCAAAGGTATACCAAAAAAGGACTCTGGGTTAGCTAAACTAGCACTGTTGAAGTTAGAGAGCTACCTCTTCTACAGCCTGTGCATTGAAACACCAACACCCAAAGTATACCCTTAGTGGTGGAATAGATACAATAAAGTATGTCATACATGCAAATACACATACAAGTCATGTGCACACATGTGTAGATGTTATCATAATGGTCATGCCAGACATCAATCTCAATGCTATTTATCTTATTCAATTAATACAATCCATGTTATTTATTCAAATTCCCTATATTGTCATCATAATTAAGTTTAATACAGTTTAGGCCTATAACAGGCAGACGACACTTTAAGACATCGAATAATAGGATCTATCTCATGCAGTGGCCCATATTTTGGACCTCTGTAGCTACACCTACCTAGCTTGATAGTAAGTATCAGTTTATAGACCTCTTAATATCAGACTGGTAGATAGTAGAGATCAACTCGTAGACCTCCTAATATTTACAAGTGGGATAACAAGGATCAACCCTGTGGGACAGTAGGGATCAGCCCCATGGGACCTCCCAATACCCTATGTCAGATCTCCAACCGACATAGGTAGATAATAGGGATTAGCCCTGTAGGACCTCCCAATATCCATAGACAGTCAATAAGTAGTAGGGATTAGCCTAAGTGGACCTCCCAATACCTGTGTATATAGGGTTCATCTATAAACATCAACGGTTGCACCTGTTATATCCAATAGATAATAGTCATTTCAAGTTGACCAAATTGCTTAGTAGCTACTAATTCCCTAGTTGACCGATCAACCTATCCAGTAGGAGTCTAACTAATGGGTCAAATCACTATTCCTTACTAAATTATATCATTTATAATTACCATTCACTATATTCCATGTCAATGATAGCATTATATTACATTTAACATGAAAATTCACACAAGTTCCCACTTTTAGTCTCTTGTGACAAAATTACTATTTATTTGGTCATTTTACGGGCATGATACTATTGATTTGGTCATTTTTCAATATTATGCCTTCCATAACATCAAACATGCCACTCTAAAATTCGTCATTCTTGCTTAATTTCATGGCATACCCATTCATGAAAAATATCTCATGATCATGCCACCAATGGCACATATATAGATATCATATTACTAGTGATCATTTATATACACATCACATACTCTTTTAGGTCATTATTTCCCAAATTAACATACTATATATCTTAATAGTGTCATTCACCTTTGCATGCTAATTCCATGCCTAACATGTCATGTCCATACACACATATGCCATGCCATCCATACACACCATTTGGCTACATGCCATACACATACATACATATAGTTTCCTCTCCCTAATATCATGCATAACATGTTATTTTGTCACTATTACCATAGTCATGTTATCAATTTACATCAAAGCCATGTATAACACCATAAACTTGCACTTCTATACATATGAACACATGCCAAATCATGCCAAAACATATGACATATATAAATTGACTCTATTCCATATGCCAAGGGTGTGAAAACACCCTTTTCTCCATCAGTTTAGCCTAACTTGATGTTTTGCATCAATTTTTTCTTTTGGCCCTAAACATACATCAATTTTGCTTAGAAAAATTCCTCAAAAGCCCTACATAACTCTAAATGAAAATATAAAACCATGGAACTTCTTAAAACACTTTAAACTACCTAAAATAAAAATAAAAAATGGAATAAAATAACTTACACTAAAAAATGTCATTATTCACCAAGGTTAAATATCTCTCTGTACAAGCTAATTTCTTCAAATTTCTCACTTGAATTAGACTCTAGAGATCATAGAGGGTTTAATTTATGTCTTTTTTGTGATTTTTTGTGATGGGAAGAGAGAGAAAGAGAAGAAAAAATAATAGTTAGGAGAGAGAAAAATGGCATCGAATTTCTTATAGAATTTAGGGGAAAAAGATGATGGTTCACACATGTGACCCCCTTACATGTGTGGCCCTTATATAGGAGTAGGTGGATGGCTCAGATCATGACACGTGGCGATCTAACGGTTTGTTTCTCTCGATTTCCTTTTAAACATAAAAAATTAACAGAAATTTCTTTAGACCTCCAAAAACACTCATTTCAGTTTTAAAAATCCTCAATTAGTGTGATTAAGGCCCACGTAAATTTCAAGTCTAAATTCAACTATTGACTTTTGGGCATTATTCATCGCTAGAATAAAATATTCAATAAAAATA
>CANXYI010040768.1:0-11127 GCA_948208565.1 Hura crepitans
TTTTCTAATTTCTATTAGAAGAATTAACTTCAGGAGACTGTGGAGGTCAAGAACCATGTGTGAGATGTGAAATTTAGTGGTGGAAGGATAGTGAACCCAAAAATGGCATCGGATTTTTGGTCTTTTTTGGGGGAGAAGTTGTTAACTTACACATGTGACACTCTCATATGTGTGGGCTTATTTATATGGGTGGGTGGATGGCTTAGATCACGACACGTGGTCATCCAATGGTCCATTTTCTCTTGATTTTCTTTTTAACTTTAGAAATTTGTAGAAATATCTCTAGACCTCTAAAAATATCCATTTTAGTTTTAAAAATCCTTGATTAGTGCCATTAAGGCCCTCGTAAAATTTCAAGTCAAAATTCCACTATCAACTTTAGGTCACTATTCACTCATTAGAATAAAATATTCAAAGAAATATCAAACCTCAGAAAATTAAAATTCCTTCGTCATCATGTAGATTGGAATTTTTTGAGGTTTAGGGTATGGGATTTTCAAGCTCGTCAGGGCATATCCTGGGGCTATCCTAGTACAACCTCATTTTATCTCACTATTTTCTAGTTCTTGACCCGAAATTACTTATTGGTTCTTCTAAAATTTTAAATTCTTTCATTTTGTCCATCTTCTGGTCTGTCAATATTTTATAACCAATACACCCCTTTCTAGCCTTATGAAGGTGTCTCGACCCATTGAAAATACTATTCATGCTAAGGAGGTACTATTCATGAAACTTAGACTTACGGGTATTACACTTCTACTTGTGGTTCGTGCAGACCTATTTTTAAGATGTTAGTCCATGCAGACACTTATATCCTTGCCTATTTTTGTAGACATGTCTCAAAGGTGGGGGTACTCTTTCTGGACCTCGGTAATGGTATTCTGCCATGTTTGAGCTAGTGAAGAATAGGGATAAAGCTACCGAATTTCAAATATTTGTGGACCATCTAGTTAGTAGAGACTTCCATCATGATTTGCAAGCTTTAAGAGCACTACTAGATAGATGGATGGACACCACGCATACCTTTCACCTGCCCTTCAGAGAGATGACCATAATGCCCTTTGAATGGGCCTTTATTACTGGGGTGCCATGCACTAGACATGCCATTGCATTCGATGCTTGTTATTGCTTTCCTTCACTCCAATTGTAAAAAGTGAGAGAATTACTAGGCTTTATTCCTTAAGATCACAACAAGATCATTTGATGCACTGATTTGTATGATAGATGGGTAGATGAGGCCCCTTCTGGTCAGTTAGAGGTCGATTAATACACCTATTGCCTTATCTTTATCTGCTAGGTACCACACTTTTTGGCAACACCAATAAAACTGTGAGCTAGAGCTTTCTCCCTATCTCAAAGCAAATTGATAAAATTGGTTCTTGGAATTGGTACTATTCATCTCTTGAATGGGTATTTAAGAGCTTGGACATGGCTGTTCACACTAGAAAGAGTCATCGATTTGTTCAAGGCTTCGTATCAGGTGTATTGGTAAGTGACTCCTTTTAATCCTTTTCTTTTCACATGTAGCCTTTCTATGACTTTAGTTTTATGCTTTTCTTCTTATTATAGGTCTGGGCATATGAGCTTTATTTGTTAGCTTGACCTTGTGCACTAGACATGCCTCATCGGTACCTAATAATAGATAAGTAATTTCTACCATCTTTAGGCCCTTGGAATGCAGCTTCACTAATGCAGCATCACCACTATCTCAATTCTAGGGCTTAGACTGATGTGAATATCTCCTGCACATGAAAAATCTATCATTAGTAATTTAGGCAACTATAACTAATACTTACCTTTACAGGTTGACTTGGCTTGGTGGGTTTTCTTGATTAAAGAATTGCCAAATTTTCTATGCTCTATAAGAGAATTGTCCTATCGCCATATCTTACTGACCACTATAAAGGCTTACTCCTAGTTCTTGGGAGAGAAAAATATAAACTAGCATAAGGGGCCTGACACATGCCATATTCCTCAAAATCCTCTAAACTCGATGTTGTTTGGGAGATATATAGATGACCTAGAATTTGTGTAGAGCATGACGATAGGGATCTTAGGGAACACACTGATAGAGGATGTTGAGGAGAACTACCCTTCTTAGGCCTCCACACATTTTTTCTCATGAGTTCTTTATACCTCTAGACCTCTTCCTTCTTAGGTGAATTGCTTAACTCTCGATTTATTTTTAGAGATATCTTCTGACTATATGTTGTGTTGTACCACTACTCTTGGAGCTAGCCCTTCTTCATAATAAAAATAACCAAGAACTGCCCTTAATTCCCTTAGTTCTTAGTTTTCACCACCTTTTACACACAGTAGAGTTCCTAATCCATCTGTTGGTCAGCCCTCGTTGCCTGATAAGGTCATTGGCACTTTGACTGACATCCCTAAGCTGAGTTATATATGTTATGGCATTGATGGGGAGATATCTTCTACCTATTTTCATATAGAGGAGAACTGGCAGTTCCCTTTAAGCCAAAAAACACTACATTGGTATGATCTTTTGCTAATCATTTTCACTATTTGAATTTAAAGTGTCACTTGTGTTTTGTTTTTTGATCAGGTGAAAAGAGCTCCCATAAAGAGGACTGCTTATATTGTAGAGGCCTTCAAAAGAGCCATGATTGATGAAATATGAGTCCTCGCTATGAGCAACTTTTCTACCATGGTTAATTACATGTAATTATGTATCTTATATATGTCATGCATTGATCTTTCACTCTTTTGCAGAGTAAACTATCAAGGAGGGTTATTGCCCTTCTTGTGGCTCGAAAGAAGGTGAAGGCCTTTAAGGTTGCAAAAAAGCTAATGATCTCCTCTAATGATAAAGATACGAAGGAAGAGGACAATGTTGAAGAATAGGATAGATGGCACTCTTTTATATATATATATATATATATATATATATAGACTTTAAACTCTGGATTTTATGTACAAACAATTTCAACTTTATTTTGATGTTTATTTGCTCTCAAGTATATTTGTCCATGAAATTGTACACGAATTGGCTTTTCTCTTAGATGAATGAATGTATTCTATCCTATCCTAAATGATTATGAAACTATAAAGGTGATGAATTAATGCACTTTATCTTATGGATGAGCATAAAGTCATGAAGGTGATGAATAAATGTGCTCTATCCTATGGATGATCAAGAAATCATGAAGCTGATAAATGAATGCACTCTAATGATAGAGTGGTTTAATAGGAATAGGTGAATATGTACTTATTGACTATGTGCTTACTCAAATAAGTACGGGTCAATAAATTTAGTGATATGCATGATATGCAAATTGATTCTTAATATTTATAAAGGAATAATGCATTTTTAATAAATATAGTGATGCGTGTTAGTTCTTAATCTTTTCTAGATGTGGTGAGGTATGCATAATGATGCATGTGTTTTTGCTTATTTTCTAAATGAATGAGGAATTTGGATGAATGGTGGATGCATATAAGACATGACTATAACTTTTGAATGAATTAACTCTTCTGACTAATGAGTGATGAATACATATGTACGATGAATGTATTTTTACTTATGATGAATAAATAGTGAAGGGAGATATATGTTGAATGATGGTGTATCTTTTGTTATGATGAATGAATCCTATGATTAAGGGATGATAAATAAAGGCAAAATGTATGATTAGGCTAAATAAGTATTTTTTCCCCTAGAATAGATTTATAAATGTGAATGAATGATCAGGCAAAATAGGTACTTCTTCTAGAATGGATGTATGAATGAGTGTGGGTAAGTGAGAGTGAGTGTAAGTGTGAGTGAACCTATTTACTTGTGATTTATGTATGATAATGTTTCTAAATTCATGAGTAAGTACAAGTTTTGTTATTGGGATCATTCTTTTCTTATATTTATCATAGGAAAATGTCGAGTTTGAGAAGAGAGTGAGGTTGTGAAGTTATAAACTAGGTTGAGAATAGTTATGGTGATGGAAAGGTTAGGGAAGGTTGAACAATGGTAAGGCCAAGGCTTGGGTGAAAAGTCAATTTGACGTGAAGGACATTTAACCATAGGTGACTGAAGAGTGAATGATTATGAAGGATTAGCATACATATGTATGTGATTGCATAGCATGGTACTCTTGTTATTAGTTAGTCTGAAGATTTTTCAGCTAAATATTTTCTCTTGATCTCTAGTTTTTGCCCAGACCGCCGTTTGTAAGTTTTTAATCTAGCAAGCTTCTTTATTCTTTTGATTGATTTTTTTCTATTTTTTATTTTGAATTTTGGATTGAACTTATCCACATTTGGTTAAGGCTCAAGAGATGATAGTGTATTGTTTGACCAATTGAGTCTAGACTTGCACCTTTTAAGATATCTCAATGTGTTTTGGGGCTACTGCCAAAGAGATGGAGATTTTTTAGATTAACAAGTGGCTTGCTGCTTGTGATAGCTTCATGCCCCTAGAATTTTAAATCTTTGAATCTTAAATGTCATCTTTTTGACCTTTCCTAGAACTACATTGATGATATCCCTATTATTAGACAGTCGTGATGATTTTTTGACTAAATATTTTCTCTCAATTTTCTTAATTTTTGCCTAGGCTCATGTTCTTTGTTGATTAGCCTAGCAGGAATTAACAAATTCATTTTTTGAATGAAGGAAACCATGGTCAAGAAGAGAATAATGCTCATGTGTTTGAGGCATAAAGTAAATATGTTTGCCTTTTTATAAGTTTTGGAATTTTGCACCTTCTAACTTTTAGACTTTTTGTGTGCGGAAGAACCAAAAAAGGTTTAACTTTTTAATGTGATTGCCATAAACTTTTAGGCTTTGGAGATGATGATACATAATGAATTTGATGTTTTAAGTTTTAGAGCCTATTGAATGAGGTCTCTTTTTTAAACAAAAGGCATTCTTTCGGGTGTAATTGAGCCCAACTTATTATTTTCTTTCTCTCATCTCACATTCAAGGCTATTTCTCTTGCTTTAAAAGGAAAGATCAAGTCTTGAGCTTCAAAATTATGTGTAGCGGTAGAAAGCCATCATGAATTATTTGTAATAGTTATGGATTAAGCTGTTCATATTTATTTTCTTTTTTTCTTTTTCTTTCAATCTCTCAACTTTCTTTCAAGAGTATCATACTATGTCATGAATGTGGTATACAAGGATGCCCATGAAGAAAATAAAAATGATGTTTTATTAAGCCTTAATCATTCCAACATAGAACTAAGAAATAACTAGAAGATAAAACTTTAATTGTTCCAACATATAAGCAAAAGAAAACTAGAAGAGAAAAATATAGTAGTCTCTATATATTTATTAGATCTTTCTATGTCCCTGATTGATGCAATCTTGCTAAAAGATATTACTAGCCTTGTCTTTCTAGGAGAGGAGCGATGTATAGGCACCCTTGTGAGGTGCAATTCTTGGGATCGAGTATTGCTTCAAGATCAATGAGGTTTTAGATGTCATGGCAAAGGTTTTTGCACTCATTAGTGGGGTCACTAGTCTTTTAGTGATAGGCACAATATAAATAATGCCTATGTTTATTTGAAAATGGTCTAGTTGGTGGTTCTAGTGTCAATAGATGAAGGAGGTTTTTGTTCCTTAATTCTATAAATATTAATGACAAAGGCTTATTGAAATAACTAAATTTGCAAGGTGGGTAACCGGCCTTGGTTTCTCTATTATTGTTTACCTTTTTAGTAGTCTTTAACTTGGCTAATTCTTCTCGAATCATGGCTTGAATGTTCTCCATTTTGGAAGCCATGACTTCTTTGATATTTGCTTTAATGTTATGTAAGCATTTACCCTTTGGTGTCATTTTCAGAGAATTGGATTCCTTTTTTAAGGTATAGGTCCTTTCTTTAGAAGAGCCTGAGTGAAGAATGATCCTTTTAGCATGATATAGTTTTTAATATGATATGGTGCATGCTTCAAGCATTATGTTTATGATGCTATGTTATGCTTTACATTTATGGGTGATTATAAGGTTGAAGGTTAGTGAAATACATAGGGAGGTTTACATGTTATTGATCTTAAAGATATGAGGTGGATGGTTAATGCATGTATGAATGACTAAGCTTAAGTAATATGCATGGGATATAACTTTTACGATACATGTGATATGTACATGACATGCCTAGATATAATGTGCATATGTGATGTAGGCACAATACTAGGTAAGATGGTACAAAGTCTATATGATAAATGATATGTATCTATGCATGGTATGTCAAATATGAATGCATAGATGAATAAGCCTAACTAGTACGTGTTAAGTTACGGGATAGAGTAATATTATGGAAACAATATGATATGCCTAGGCATAATATAACTACAAATACATGTGGACATAGATGGATGGATGTCACAACTATATTAGGCTAGATGAGAGAAGGCAAATGATGGTAATGACAAATTATAATATGTATGTAGATATGGATAAAGTTTGCATGTGGCTCTTATGAGGGTGCATAGGTGCATGTTTAGGCCTAAAAATGTGAAGTCATAGGATAGCATCAAGGTTGTATAATAGTGTGGTAAATGTTGATGTATGAGCTTGTACAATCTTAGAAACCTAGGCCAACTATTTCTATCCATGTATATTTATTTTGTTGTGCATGGCTAAGTGAACTTTCTAAGGGTAGGTACTTGTTTAATGAATGATGTATGCTTATTATGGTGTGAAGGTGTACTAAGTGAAGATGTATGCATGGTTTTATGTGGATCTATATTATGTTAAATGGTTGTGAGGTGCATGTTATGATGTGTATGCTATATGTGAGGTGTTTATTCCTTAGATGCTATGTATGCCTATATAAATTGCTAATGTATGGGTGTAGATCCTAATATAGGGATGACTATTAAAAAATAACATGTGCAAGTATGAGATGTACTTATATGAAATGTGTTTATAGATTAATGATGTTTGACTAAGCCTAAGCCTAAGTAGTATGAATGGGGTAGTGTTGTTTTTGTGGAACATATTTTGATGTATGCATGAAACCTTATAACTCTAGTGCATGTGTATTATTCATTGTTCTTCTTGGTGTCTAACATGTGTTCTTATGTCTTATGTATGCATGATGTTATATGGGGATACATGGTATTAGGTTATAAGGTGCATGAATAAGAAGTTAATGGACCATTACAAGATGATAGTATTTTGATGCATGGTTAGTGTGAAGTGTGCTTAAGTCTATATATAACATGTTTATAATGCATGAGTATTAAGATGAAAATGCAAAAGTTTATGTGATACATATGGTATACATGGTGCAAAGTTCATGTAATGTATAATGTTATACATGTGCATTAAGATGAAAGCATGATACATATATATAATACATAGAAACATAGAAGATATAAAAAAGGATGCAATGTTTATATTAGGTAGTAAGTGTAATGTTATGTATGTGCATTGAAACATAATATACATATGGTATATAAAATAGAAAGAATGCAAAGTAATGTTATAAAGTATATGAGTTAGGGTTTACAAAGACAAACACAAGCATTCTGCCTTCCAACCTTATTACTCCTACACACGTGGTCTTAGTCATTCTTCCTAGGGGGCTTACCTAAGCATCATTAGGGGATGCATAGGTTTAAATATAGGCTTATGTAGGCCCAATGACTTCTCGTATTTAAAGCACATGCAACGATAATGGCTTATGACATTTAACATCTTATTTGAGGTGAAATTAGGTTGGGCCATTCCAGACAAAAGCCATAATAGGCTTGCATCCATTTAAAATAAGGTTAAATACAATAGGCCCACGTAGCAATCATAATGTAATCACAATCTCTTAGGGTCATACAACCTAGGGGAAGTTGCTAAATTTGACTATATGTGCTCATGGTCTGGTTAAAAGGCTCATTGGCTGCCATACGTAGAGTTCCCTCCTAATAGGTCTTTCCAATCAAGGATAATAATGGTCAATTAGTTCACTTTTTTATATACCCGAAGGCACGAGGCTTATGAGTGATAGATATGGTAGCCCTTCTCCATTCTTGAATGAAAAATGGAGTCATGGTTCACAACACCATCCAGGGTAAAAGGGATACAATTATATAGTGTAACACCCATATTTTGAGACTTTATGAATAGTGCCACAAGGTCCAAAAAGTGCACCCGAGGTACCGAGTCACTTGCATGTGGACCGAGGTAGTGACATGGGTTATGAAACTTTGAGGGGCTCTAAAATGATAAAAAAGATAAAATAAAAAAATTTAGTAGAACCAATAATTCATTTCAGACTGAAAGCTAACCATTGGGGCAATAAAAATTTATAGAGCCAAGACTAACTCAGGATGTGCCTAGACGGACCCAAAAATAGTAACCCTGAAGCTTAAAAATTACAGTGAGTCTAATGGTGAAAGAATTTTTGAAGTCAAAGGTCATTTGCAAATTCCCATAATTTTTTAGGTTGGCATGTAAATCGATGGAATTTGGCCACAAAAATTTACAAGCAAGTAGAGAGGATTAAAATAGGAATTTTAAAATAAATGGTGTAATTTCTAAGGTTCGAGTGAATTTCTTTGAATTTTTGAAGTTTACTGAAAAATCAGGATGGCTCAAGAAATTTTGAGACCACCTTTGGCATGTCAAGCACTTCATGCTAAGTGGGCATGCAAGTTGCCAAGTGGGCAATACCATGTGACATGTGGATTTTTCCACTCACATAAAAGAAGACTTCTTCCTTCTTCTGCCCTAAAATCCCGATGCCACAACTAGAGGAGAACCTCCATAACTTTCTCCTCCGGTGACCAAATGGAATGATTCTAGTCCCTAAAAATTCTTCAGGATGTTTGGCACTATAAGGAATAAGAATTAAGCCAAAAGGAGTTGTGGTTTGGGAGATAAAAATTAAAAAAAAGGACTGGTTTAGAACAGTCTAGAACTATGACCCAAATGTAAGTTTATGACTATTTCTCCTTTATTTCTTAGGTGTTTGGGGTGCTTTTTAATGCTAAGTCATAGCTAACATCCAGGTGGTGTTGTGTGTTAGGTTATTATGGCACGAAGGCCCACAGAGGAGGAAAAAGGTTACCATTGTGGCTAGAAATAGGGCTAGCAGCATAAGCTTGGATGGGAATTACACCTTCAAAGTGATATGTAAGTGAATCTAAAGCCTTTTCTTCATGTGTTTGGGTGCTTAGGCTAGTTAAATTTAAGTTAAAATGGTTGGAAGTATGAATCTAATGTTGATTCCTTCATTTGTTGTGTTGATTAAGTTGAGAGTTTAGTGGAATTGAATGTGTGTTGTTCTTAGTGTTTGCATAAGTGGCCTTAAAATGCTTGCTAAATTTGTTCTCTATGATTGCTTAGATGGGTAATTTGCTGCCTATGATTAGTATTTAGTATGTACTTGGCATGCTAAGGTGTGAATTATGAAAGTTTGGTTATGGGAATCACCATGGAGTGTGTAATTTTCCTTGTACCCGTAAGCTAGCATGAATGGGTTCTATGGATTTTACTTTGTACCTTAGCCATATTAGCTTAGAATTGAGATGTAATAATCATGTTTGAGTTCATGTCATGTAAGTATGCTTGAATGTTTGGATTATATGGAAAAGAATAAGAATTAAATCTATTTTCCCTAAGTACTCGAGAGCATTAGGCATGTCATATTGATATGAAGTTTAAAGCTATTAAGTACTAATTAAGTACATTACTTGAGCTTGATTATTGGCATGAAATGGATATGGAATTAGATAAGTATGTGACTTATTAACACAATATGTATTTAAAGCTTAAAATAATGACATAAAAAGTGGCTCAAATGAGCTTGTAAATTGAACCTTAATTGTGCCTTTGAGAGGCTAGAATTGAATTGTATTTTAGCCATGGAATTAGCCTAGTTCCAGCTAGCTTTAGTGCCTATATTTTGGCCATGGACTTGGCCTAGTTACAATTGGCCTTATGCCTAAAAAAGTGCTTAAAAGAACCTTAAAAACTAAGTCAAATTTGGACCTAAAACAATCCTAGAAAATTTTCTCTAACGGCGGTTGAAATAACCTATAACTGTCTAGTTGACCTCTACCTAAACCAAAAATGTCACGAGATAGAAAGTATTAACCTTTTAAGTGGAAATGCTCTGATAAATCATAATATAAGATACCTTGAATTTTGGCAGCAATGGACTTAAGAATTGTTTTGGAATTTTACCCGGTAGAGCAAAAAAGTGGCTATACCAATCTGGATAAATTTTTAAAGTATGAGATAAAATTTTTAATTATCTACTTTTGAAACTTAAATATTATAAGAATATTTTTGGTCAATAAAAGAAGTTAAATTGAGCTACTAGTCCATTAGTTGACTAGTCAACTTAGGGCTTTGTAGCTACTAGTTTATTGGTGGTTAGAGAGGTCTATAGACTGATCTCTATTATGTCACCTATTTATTAATGATGATTTGTGGCTGGGGAGGCCTACATCCTGATCTCCATTATGTCACACAATTACTCTTATTTATGGTTGGGGATGCCTATGAGCTGATCTCTATTATGCCACACAGTTACTTTTATTGTGTCTGGGGAGGCTATGGCTAATCTTCATTATGGCACACATGCCGATGCAGTAGTGTAGGTCCAGAATAGGGACCACTGCACCAGTATATTATCCCTCTAAATCTAGTATCTTAAAGTGTCATCTTCCTAATCAGGCTAGTGAATTAAGTTAAGCAATTAATCAGACTGATTATGAATATAAGAATTAAGCATAATTGAATAGTGTTTTCTACAGTGCAGGCCAAAAGGTATTTTTGAAATTTTGCACATATGTGCTAGATTAGTTAATTAAAGTCAAATATGCATGCTATAGATAAAATAATTAATTTAAATAATATATATGAGTCAAGTAAACTGCTTCAAAACACACAAATACCTTAGGAACGTAATGTTTAAGCTTATTTAGAAGACTTTTCCAGTGAAAGTCGTAAAACTACAGAAAAAGGGTATTTGAGTCATTTTTTATATATAAGTAAATAAAGTGCTTTTTGTTAGGTATATATGTTAAAAGTAATAATGCTTCCTTTAAATGATTCACTTGAGTCAAAAATACTACTTTGGACCTTATAAATACCTTAGGGGTATTTTAGTAATTTGGCACCCCAGTGAGTAATTAAATTATTTAATAAAGTAAAATTATTCCTTTAAC
>CANXYI010040909.1:0-10506 GCA_948208565.1 Hura crepitans
TATGGCTTTTTACTTCTTCCTCTTCGTTTTGGGTAGTACTATGACTCATCTCTATATATATAGGTAAGAGAAACAAATTATAACCTCACATGTAAAATGTTATGATGTAAATATACTATAGTGCTCTTGTGTAACCCATAGATTTAGAGGAAAGCCTAAATCGGAGCTCTGATACCACTAAGTATGACACCTTCTACCTGTTCCATACATTAACCTGAATAGAGAGCATGCATACATACTGATATCTAATTTCACTACCCATAAAACCCAAGTAAATTAAAAATTTTATTAATTAAATGGTTTCCTTACTTATGGAGTTGTGAAAACATTAAAAACCATTTGGCATGCTTTACGAGGCAACTAATAGGGCCATTGTGTCAAAAATTCGATAGCATAACAGCTGTATTAGGACACTTTCCCAAATAGTAAACCTATTAAAAACACTTCTATAATGACATACAACATGTCACAACTCCTAATGGGTCCTCTTGACCCTCTAAACTCATCTAAAAAACACAGGGCCTCAAGCTTAACTCAGACAACATTCTCACATGCAACATCAAGAGTTTTCATACAAGTCATGGAAGAAATATAAAGCTTTCACAATAAATACAATTTTGGTTGCAAAAATTGACCCATGTTTATAAATTAGGCTGAATCCCTCTAGAATCACAAGAGTGACAGTATCTATATTTACATTATTATCATTTTACAAAATGAAACCAAAAAGTACCTTAGAAGGGTAACCTTCATGTTCTCTTGTAGTTCAAAAGCTTTGACTCTAATCTACTACTCTGTTACCTACACATCACAAACAGGCAATGCGCTATGCTTTTGCTTAGTGGTCTAATCACTTTAACTTGAATATGTCAATTTATGCATGCATTTATGTAATATGTGTCAAGTGAATCATTTACCATCATGCATATGCACACATTATAAATCTAACATAATTATGTTATTTTGTTACACATACTTGTCTTAATTGCACACAAGCCACATTATGTCCATAATCACAACATAATTGCTCTCAAAATAGTTAAAATAAAATGTATGCATAATGTACTCATATATCATTAAAAAAATATACACATACTCAATTATACATTGTAATTAGCATAAAAACATGCATTTTGACCCATAACTATATAAATACGCCATTACCACATGTTCGGGTTTCATGACCCTATATACACTAACACATCAATGTGTGAGTATTAAACTCCACATTATAACACATATATCATATTCTTAGACTTAACTCATCATTATGCCATAATCATTAATGCCACATATAACACATCATTTAAGTCATAATTAACATTATTTTATGTTTAACTTATGCCTATACTAAAAAGATAACTATCTAAGGCTGGATAGTAGATATCATTAGCTCGAAGGCCTCACACCCAAAAGTGTAAAAAATGTTATACCCAAAGGTGCTTCATACCTGAAAGTGCATAAGAACATTGTACCTAAAGGCTCTCATATTTGTAGATACTTAAACACATTAGCTCATAGGCCTTACACCCAAAAATGCTAATAAACATTAGCTTAAAGGCCTTATGCCTATTGACACTTAACATTGACTCATAGGTCTCTTACCTGAAGGTAAACATTACAGCTGCTAAATCCTAGTCAACTAGTCAACCTATCCAAACTAGGTCATTAAATTGTATAGGCATCATTAAACTTGTTGATTTATCTCATTTTAACCATTTTTAACATATGCCATTGTTTGTGCCTCAACTTGCATAAACAAATCACATTAGCCTTTCACACATTAGCGAGGCCTAAACTCTTATGCTGAGTAGCATATGTCATATAATACATAGCATAGCAAATTTAGGATCACACAAGCTTACTAACACCAAAAGGTCATATCTCCTAGGTGTAAAAGTTAGAATCATCGTTCGCCATCATAATCATATATCATACCATTACTTTCATCATTAACATGCTTTATAATATCTAATGCATCATGGTTATACACAATAATCACATTCCACATTCCATGTCATTTTACACAACATTAGTATTTAGCGATTTGGATACATTCGATGTCTATTTACATGGCAATAAATCTTACACCATGCAAGATGGCATTCAGCCACAACTACGAGCACATATAGACCTTCATTTTGTCACGTGTAAACACAAACAAAGGCATTCAAAGCTAAACCAAGCTTTATACATAAATCCACATGCTAAAAACCACAAAATGCATATATGGCCCACATGCATGAATTTTTGACCTCTATGTGACACCCTCTACTAGATTCCCAAAGAAACCCAATAAGCGGTGCACTTCCTGCTAGGTCACTTATCTTAAAATTTTCCCTATGTTCATTCGTCTAACTCTTGCTTATACTACACTAGACAACTCTAACTAATTGCCAATTCATTCAAGTTGGAACTTATAATCAATTTAAGTTTGTACTATCATGTTTTAGCCATCACAAAAGGAATCTAACACCATCTGGTATTATCTAAAAATTTAGCAGCGTAATAGCCCCCCTAGACACTATCCCAAAATTCACATCTACCTGTAAACACTTCAATATTATAATTCATATCTACCCTTTTGGTCCCCTAAAAATCATTCTATCAACATTACCTAACACACAACAGTCATAGACCTCAGGCCATAATAAAAACATATAGAGCCTTAGGCTCACAAGCATGCATACAGATCACATGTAAATGAGAAAACCATCATAGGGATTATTATAGAACAACATCTTAATGCAAATACTACCCTATGTACCTTATATATATCACACCCATATTCCCCACTTAAGTAAATAGAGTGCAAAATCATACATTTATACATAATTAGTCTTCTCCAGATGACCTATAAACTCTACTTTATGTTTACAAGACAACATCCCTATTTTGAGTACTTACGCACTGAAACAAGTATGCTGAGTATAAAAATACTCAGTGGTATATTCAACCATTTAAAAACATGTCCAAAGGTTAATTCATATGTTATACTTTAATTTGATCTTAAATTGATATCCATGATCAGTTAAAGAAACTAGCATACATAATTATAGTTTTACCCCTAGGGTATTTATGCCTTTAATTATCCAATTAATTTATCACAAGCCATATAACTTATGCCTTTAGTCATTATAAGTCATTTTATGCATGCACTGCACCATTTTAATCATTTATTCATTATCAGTACAAAATTAATAAAATGCCATTTGTATTTAGCTTCACAGTCATAACTAAATTTGTTAATATTATTTAATTATTTGAATTTGTTAATCTTATTTAATTACTTTAATTAGCCTAACTTAGGAGACATCCCTAACAGACACTAGATCTAAAGGGAAAATAAATAGGTGTAGTGGTCCCCATTCTGGAGCTACACTGCTGCACCGGCATGAGTGTTATGATAGAGATCAGCCTGTAGCCTCTCCAGATAAAATTAAATAAATATCTGTGTGACATAATGGAGATTAGCCTATAGGCCTCCTTAGCAATAAATAAACCTTATTATAAATGTGACATAATGGAGATCAATCTGTAGGCCTCCCTAGCCTTAAATAATATCTTAACATCTTGATGACATAATAGAGATCAGCCCGTAGGCCTCTCCAGCCACTAATAATATCCACTGCCTAAACATCAAATGACTAGCAACTGCAAAACCCTAAGTTAACTGGTCAACCAATACAGTAAGTGTCTAACTAATGGGCCAAGTAGCTTATTTAAAGTCCAATTATTAGCTAAAAATGTTCTTATAATATTTAAGTTGCAATAGCAGACAGTTATAATTTTTATCATACCATTTATTTTTCAACCAGAAATCAGAAAATAATATTAAGTCCTGTTATTACCAATATTCAAGGTTTAATATGTTATAATTTATCATAGCATTAGTTATCAAGAAACTAACACTTTCTGTCTAGTGACATTTTTGGTTTTGGGTAATGGTCAACCGGACAGTTACAAGTCATTTTGACCACTTTTCAGGGCACAGTTCTAGGACTGTTTTAAGTCCAATTATGGCACAATTTTTAACATCTTGTTAAGTACATTCATAGGCCTAAAGCCATACATATCTAGGCCACTTCTAAGGCCAAACAATAGGCACAATTGCCATCATACACAGTTATAACCACTACCCTTCAAAGGCATACAAATAAACATGGATTCTATTTACAATTCATGGCCTTTATGGGCAAAGTTTGAAGCCATTTTGTATATATGATTGCTAATCTAGCTTTAAGGGCATTTCAATTGAGATTTCATGTCACTTTATGACTAGGTTTTATGCCACTTTGAAGTATATTCTAACTACATTCATGCCAACCACAATTGAGCTATTCATGCTTTTATAATCATGCATTAGTACACTTAACATGGTACACTTATTATCCTCTTTAACATGCCATTTTCTTTGAGCTATCTCTGGGGTATATCTAACTAATAGCCCTAATCATGCATTCTTATGATGTTTATTACACAAATTTCCATTAATCAATAGCACAACTATACTTACACACATACCTTCACACTTTCATGCCATTTACAGTGGCAAAAGCCTATCACATGCTTCGACCACCATTAAATTTCCATGTCTCCATGCAATGCTCATACTTATTCAATGCCATGCCAATTATTCATGCATAATAGGTCTAAGGTACATGTATTTCTAGCCTTAAACACTATATAAGATCACATTAAGCAAGCCACACACATTAACAATCATAAGTCAAGCTTTCGACCACTCACTCATTTTATGCCAACATGTATTACCCCATTACTTTATAAGGAATTTCCATTACAAGCCAACACTAAAAATCATCATAACATACATTAAACATCAATATACCCATTAAGCACCATACAAATGCCTTTATCACTTGGCAGACCTCTCGGCCAATTTAATGTTTGGCATTAATATAACTACTTTTCCTTAATAAACCATACAATCCCAATTCCCTTATGCCATGCATGATTATCCCTCAAGAAAACATCTATCCAAGGTACTTTATGAACTCAAACCATTCTTAATCTCAAGAATCATTTACTAGAATCTAAAGGCATAAAATGAATGAAAGAATTCACTTACCTCATTCACTTGAAGATGGAATCACCCTTTCTTCAAGGCTGCCAACTTTAATTTTAGCCCCTACAGTGACTTTCTTCCTTGCTCTTTAAGCCCTTTCATGCCCCAATTCACCTTAAACAAAATTTATATACATCCCCACAGATGTTAGACACCCTAAGGTACTATTTCTAGCCATGAAAGTTTAAGAAAAACCAAAGGACTCACCTTTGGTACCCCTACTAGACTGCTTCTATCTAGAAAACTTTGGTCAATTTTAATTCACAATTGAGAGCTCCTTTTACCAAAATTCTTTTTCTTAAAGGTTACTAACATCCTAACTTGAATTTAGGAATCTAGAAGTTGTAAGTTTGGCTAAAGGAAGAAGATGAAAGTCTCTCTCCTCTTAGCTGTGGCATCTTTTACTTGGCAGAAAGGGAGAGAAGATTTAGCTTTTATTTGGTGGAAAAATCCACTTGGCCACTCACCTTGCCACATGTCAAGGCGCTAGGTTAGCTGGCAAGTGCATGGTTAGGGTCCACAGCCACCCGATCTATCCCAAAACGGCTCGATTGCTTAGAAAACTTTAAAAATTTGCCAAAATTCACTTAGACTTCAAAAAATTACATCATTTCTTTTAAAATTCATATTTTAATCTCCTCTACCTACTTGCAAATTTTTGTGGCCAAATTCTATTGATGTGGTAATTTTTAGACTGCCTCAATTTGCATGCAACCTCAAAAATTATAAGAATTTGCAAACGACCTCCGATTTCAAAAATTCTTTCACCAGTGGACTCAATGTAATTTTTTAGCTGTAGGGTTTATTATTTTCATGTCTGTCTAGGCACATCCCAGGTCAATCCCAGCCTATAAAATTTTTATTGCACTGAGAGGTAGCTTAAAATCTGAAATAATTTATTTGTTTTGCTAAATTTTAAAATTTTTCTCTCTTTATCTTATGAGAATGCCTCAAAGTTTCACGACTAGTGTCACTTCCTTAGTTTACGTGCAAGTGACCCAGCACCCTGAGCATACTTCTCAAACACAATAGTGCTATTCATAGAGCCTTAGAGTATGGGCATTACATTTCTTCCCCTTTTTAGAAAATTTCATCCTTGAAATTACTTAGAGTGATTAATAGAGGATACTGAGCCTTCATTGGCTCTTCTAACTCCTAGGTAACTTTTTTGGTATTTTGGTACCTTTATAGCATAGTAATAGTGGTATGGGCTCATTTCTTCAACTATCTCGTACCACGAGCATACTCTATACCACTTCCCCTTCATAACTTAAATCTGTCTGTATCTCAATATCTATCATTAAAACCACTTGTAATGGCTCCAATATGTACCTCTTGAGCATAAAAACATGGAAAACATCGGGTATCAATTGCTGCTCAGGTGGTAGTAAGGCTGTATGATAGAGGTCTGACCCTGTCTATACTCTTATAGAGTCCAATGAACCTAGGACTCAATTTCCCTTTTTCCCTAGACCTCTGCACCTTTCTCCCTAGAAAAACCTCCAAAACACTTTTTCTCTAACTAAATATTCAGTAGCTTTCTACTTTAAGTTAGCATATGATTTTAGTTTAATCACAACTGCTATCAGTCTTTTTCTAGTTAATTTCTCTTTTTCTTCAATCTCTTTAATCAAATCTACACTAGAGATTTTCTCTCTCCACCTCACTCCAATACGAAGGAGTACTGCATCGTCTACCATACAATGCCTTACATGGGCCTATTCCCAAACTAAACTAGTCACTGCTATCATAGGCAATCTCTACTAAGAACATATGTATATCTCAAGTAACCATAAGCTTACTAATACCATTTCAAAACTTTTTATCAGACATCTGTATCACCTTCTTCGACTGTCCATCAGAATGAGGATGAAAAACTATATTATAAGCTAGATCGGAGACTAAAGCTACTTATAGCTTCTTCTAAAATCTGGAAGTTAAACAAATATCCTAATCAAATAGGATAATCACTGATAAGAATCTGACTATCCCCTCTATATATGATCTAACTAGCCTCTTTATGAATTTATCCTTCCTATCTGAATAGCTTAAACTACCTTTGTCAATCTATCAACAATTATCCATACAACACTACATATATCTCTGGTCAAAAGTAAAATCATTTCAAAATTCATGGTCGGCTTTCTTTCTTTTCATTCTGGTACTGCTATAAGATACAACAACCTAAAAGGAACCTGATGCTCAACTTCCACTTACTGGCATGTCAACAATTGGCTTCATATTCTGCCACATCTCTTTCATATCAAGCTATAAATAATGAAATTTCCAATTCAAACTTTCCTCCCAAGGTGCATAAAATAAGGACCCTTATATGTCTCCTTAAGCATTTGCAACCCTAAGTCCTTCGTACAAGATATGCACGACCTATTTTGAGGATACAACTACTCACTTCCTATTAACTTAGACTGTGTGGCCTTCCCCTTTTAAGTCTTGTCTACCATCCGAGCTAACTATTTTCTTTCATCTATTTTTCCTTCACCTATTGTCAAACATTTGGCTTTATCTATAACTCAGCTAGCATGACATCTCCTAAAGTGTGTTGTAATTATCATTCATACTTTTCAGGGTTATCATAAATTTCCTGTTCATTGCATCTGCCATCACATTGGCTTTCCCTATTTGGTAGTCAATTAGGCTGCCACAATTTTTTATCAACTCCAACCAACTTTCTTGCCTCAAGTTCAACCCTTCCTGAGTAAGGAGATATTTTATGATTTTATGATCTGTGTATATATGCAACACTTCTCTTCACATAGATGGTGCTTTCATATTTCAACACAAACACAATAGCAGTTAGCCCCAAATCATGGGTAAGATAATTCTTATCAGGTGGCTTTAATTATCTTGAAGCATAAGCTACTACATTTTTATCATGTATCAACACACATTTTATACCATTTAGTAAAACATCACTATACATAACAGAGCCCTTACCCTAGTCAAATTGAATTAGATAAGAATCTCTATCAGCATCTTCCTTAATTGCTAACAATTGTCTTGACACTTATTATTTCCACCAAATTTCACACATTATCCGAACCTATCAAATCAAAGAAGTGGCAGTAATAGAAGTCCTCTTATAAGTCCTTATAGTCTCAACTAAGCCCAAAAAATTCCTCATCTCAGTTATATTCACAGGTTGTTTCCATTCCTAGTACTGCCTTTACCTGATTGGGATCATTTTTTATTCCCTCCACTAGAACTATACAGCCTAGGGAAGAAACTTTACTTAGCACAACTCATATTTACTAACCCTGACACACCACTGTCTCTCTTTTAGGGCCTATAATACAACCTTTAGGCACTGTTCATAGTCTTTCTAGTCTCTAGAGTACCTTAGACTACCATCTATAAACACCATCACTCACCTACATAAGATTGGAAGGTTCTATTTGTTGAGTTCCATGAAACTATTGAGACATTGAGGTATCCCCAATGGCACCACCAAAACTCAAAATGCCCACACCAGTTTTGGGAACAATTTTAGAAACATCAGTTTCCCTCAAATTCTTAGCTGATATTAGCCAAATCTTATATCAATTTCAAAAGATCGACCATCCCCTTTTAAATGATTAAAGAGATCATCCATCTAAACAGGGGATGCTTATTCTCCATAATCACTCTATTTAGTTGCCTATAAAATAATGTACAACCTGGGCGACCTATCTTTCTTTCTTAATAGGCAACATAAGCACTTCTTAAAGGGTTATATTAGGTCTAATGAAACCCTTATCACATATCTCTTGTAGCTGTACTCCTAATTCTTTTATTTCAATAGATGCTATCCTATAATGAACAATAAGTATTGGAACAATACCAGGATACACCTCAATATCAAATCTAATTCTCTCTAAGGTTATAAACTTGATAGCTCATTAGGAACACATTAGAAAACTCAACTTTAACTGAAATATGTGCCATATCAAAATTAAATCATTCAGATCATTACCATAAACCAAATATGCCTTACCCCTTTTAAAGGAGTTGTTATATTTTAATAAATAGGATAGGATTGTCCAAAAGGTCCTTCTCACCATCCACTGTCACTATTAGTCCTTGTACAATTTAGGGGGTAAAATTTTTATATTCATAATCAATCATAGCCTGATACTTAGTAAACTAGTCCATCGTAGGATTACATCAATTTGTTGAAATGAAATTTAATCAAATCAGTAACAATTTATGCCCTTAAATCACTAGAGGCATCTTCTATGCACCCTATTCAAAATCACACACTACCCCTATAGGGTTGCTAATTCCAATGTCTACATTAACATGCTTAGGCTCTATTTGCCTATTTTGTGCTTGTGCAGTATATACATATAAGGGCATTAAATTAAGGTCTATCAAAGCCAAGATTGTAACATTAGATAAGCAAAATACCAATTATACCATCTAGTGTTGTAGCCTCTTCTCTAGCTCCCGTAGTATATTGCCTAGCTGAAGCACAAGCCTTAATTCTAATACCCTGACTAGCACTAGACTGCTCTTCTTTAGTCTACCTTTAACCCCTACTTTGGGGTGTAACATTAGGTATATGTGCCTGAGCACCCTCTACCTATCCCTGAGCAAACTCTCTCTGTAGTTATCTCTAACACCACAATAGAGACATTCTCCTCTCTTGCCTTCTCTGCACTGCCCTCAATGCCTCTTTCGACAAATGACCCACATAGGACGTCCACTTTGGTTACCCCCCTTATATAAGGAGTACTATCGACCCAAAAAGGCAATTAAGGTCTACTAATAGAAGCTTACCTCGACCTTTGGGTCTGGGTCTACCTTTACCCTTACACTAGACTGTCTTACAGTGCATTACCTCTTTCCCTAAAAGAGGTCCATCCTTTCTGGTACCATTTCTTCCATGTCACAAGTAGCTAGTATTGACAGTACAAAATCTCTCTTTTTGAGAGTTAGTTATCTGTATCCTTAACCCTTCATTCAGTCTTGTCAAGAATCTCATACATACTCTATTTATATCATTGAAAAATAATCTCCTCGGCATACTTTTAGAATCTGGTAAGATCTTTCCATGTACTACTTTTAGTATACTAGGATAAAGGTTACTCCTACCTACTGTCAGTCTGTCACTTGTGACTCTAGTTATTGATTAACATTACTAGGTTTAGGAGCTAATACATAACCTGCTCCCTGTATGACTATGGTTACAAAACCAATTGGTTCCTTAGCCCTTCCTTCAAGTAACTTAACCAATTACTCTTGTATTACAGAAGACTTTTCTTTCTCAACCTCGGCAGCATAACAGTTCAAAGGAATTTGAAACTTAGACATTTGCACTCATGTACTTAGCTTAGGAACATTAACCTATGCTCCTATATCATAAAATGTGACACCCCCTACTGGATTCCTAAAGAAACCCAATAGCGGTGCACTTCTTGCTA
>CANXYI010040916.1:0-13493 GCA_948208565.1 Hura crepitans
CATAGATATGCTTAAAATACTCTAAATTACATCTACCAAAAATAAAAAATGGAATTAGAGGTCATTTACCAAAATTTTGCACTATTCACCCAAGTGATGGATTTCTCCAAATTTGCCTCTTTTCTCTAACTTTTTGAGGGACTTAGTGTCTAAATAGGGTGGAGGGTTGAATTACCTAACTTTTTCATGAAGTTGAGTGAAGAATTGAGAGAGAGAAAGTGGAGAAAATTGAGAGGAACGTAAGAGGGAGGGACGAATTTGCTTGGAAGAGGAAGAAGAAAGTGGTTTGGCTCCTTGGTTGAACCATTTTAGGGCAGAAAAACGGAAATGAGGATGGGTTGTTTCTTTGTGATTGGTCCAAATGGCTATAAATCCATTTTAAAAGATTTTTTATCACTTTTTTTGAGGAAAAATTCAAAAAATATTCTAGGGACCTCCAAAAATTCCCATTCCCATCCTCAAAATTCTCAATTATTTCCACTAAGGCCCCTGTAAAATTTCAGCTCAAAATTTCACCGAATGGAAAAATCCCTATTTACCCTAAATTGATTTTCAGATTCGAAAATTCATAAAATATTCTCTGGTGCTCCAAAAATTATCAATTCAGTTTTAAAATTCCTAAATTAATGATACTAAGGTCCATGTAAAATTTCAGCCCAAAAGTCTACTGTTGACTTTTTGGCACTATTCATCCATTGAATAAAATATTCAAAAATAATATCAGATGACCTCAGAAAATTATAATTCCTTCACCATCATACTCGGTGGAATTTTTGAGGTTCAGGGTATGGTATTTTTGAGACCATCCGGACACATTCCTGGGTCTCAAGTTGTCTGAGTCTCAAAATATTTTTATCTCCGGAAATGAAAGTTTATACCCTAAAATTAATTATTGGTTCTGCTAAAAATTTTAGTTCATTCATTTGGATCATTTTCAGGCCCGTCAAAATTTTATGAACAATATACCAGTCATCGGACTCGAAATGATGATCCGCACCACGAGGAATATCAATCGGGTCCCGAAAGTACTGTTCATAAGACATTGACCGGCGGACGTTACACCCAATCCTACTAAGACTTTAACTAGGTGTATATATAAGGATGTGCCATTATCAACCATAGCACATCCTTTTTTTTATTCACCTTGGCCTTAATAAAAAATGGCCAGTTACATTCTCTTCCTTCTAATGGTAGGCCTCTATATAAAAAAGAGATGATACATGTCTTTCCAATTTTCATGACTTGAACTAGTTCTATAGGTGTTAGCTTTTAATTTGATAAGGATGATTGTAAATCTCAATCTAGATATGTATACATTATGTGTGAAGGAGAAGTTGTCTAGAAGAGTTCTAAATAGGATACGACTATGGATTCTTCCATTGAAGTTGAATACATAGTAACTTCTAGTGTAGCTAAGAAAGCCATTTGGATTAAGAAGTTTATTACTAAACCTGAGTTGTTTCAAGCATTATTAATCCAATACTTTTATATTGTGATAACAATAGGGCTACTACAAAAGCTCTTGAACCACGATCTCATCAACAGTCTAAATATGTTTTTTGGCACTACCATTTGATCAGGGAGATCATCGATAGATAGGACGTGAAAATTAAAAGAGTCCTCACAAATCAAAGCACAATTGGTCCTCTAACAAAGGCAATATCACAAGGAAAGTTTGATCAACATACAAATGCATTGGGTATTTAGTACATAGGTGATTAGCTTTAATACAACTATAGATTGCAAGAAGTATGCCTTAGAGCTCATGTAATATGGTAGTATTCATGTATTTAAACCTTGTGAATTAGTAAAATAAGGCATTTATCTTTATATCTTAGTACTTTTATATATTACTTATAGTTATTTATAATGTCTTAAAGCATATTATAAAGTCTCTAGTATATAGTCAAAGTGCAGAGCATATCATGAAGTGTTCATGTTGTGAGATTTTTATTGCATGTAAATGTGATATACCTAAATATCCTAGATCATGATATTAACAAGATGGGATTTTGTTAGTGTGGATTGATCAACACATGCTATACTTTTTGATTAGACCAAGTAATAGTTCTTACAAGCTATAATCATCAAAATGCTTAGATTTAACACATAGATGCTTTCTTGGTAAGTAAGTACATCAAAGGCCCACCATGAGATCTTCACAATGATACTTAATCTATGTCAATGATAGTACCTTATCACATCAGTGATACAAGTAACCTTAGACTTGAGATCACTAACTATCATAAATATAGAGTGACATAATTTAACTTCAAAGCTTTTACTTTGAATAAGAAGTACACATAGTGAGATGCTTGGGCATGCCATAACATATTTGAAGATAGGGTAGTGATTAACAAAGGATTCACCACTGTAGATTATAGTGCAGAGCTTATCTCATAGTTAGGATGAGTAATCTATATTCAGGAATCTCTAGCCTAAAGTGCCATGAGTGAATGGGATTCACTAAGGGCATTTTGGGAGTAAAGGTGAAATTACAAGAACAATATGTCTAAGGCTTAATTAGACATACTTATTTAAGCTATGAGTTGAGACAAGTTCATAATCAAAATTAGATAAGGTAAAAGATGGTGAAAGCATTTTATTGCACCGTAACTATATAAGGAAGGGTAATGTCAAACCACTTGACTTTTTAGCACTTAAGTAGTCCTAATGCATGGCTAAATGCCTCTCTTGACTTGTAGACAAGTGATATATTAATTTGTGAATTGATATTAATTCAATAAGATTGAATTTATAGAGTCTTAATTGGACTAGGATTCTATTTCACTATATACTGCTAAGTTATTCTGGAAACTTATAGGGTCACACACATAAAAGAAGTTTGAGGAAGATTTAATAAGAGTGAATGTTATAATAATATGAGATATCATTGGGAGATGAAATAAAGAGGAAAAAAAATAAGCAAATGGGATTAGAGGCCCACTTGCAGATGTGTTGTATTGAAATTAAGGTTTTTCAACTTAGGCCTTGTTGATTCCAAATTTTAATTGTTCTTACATCAATTTTTTGTGTGATTTTAAAATGTTTAGAATTCATTAAATCATAATAATTATTAGTCCAAAATTTTTCCTAGAAGTGCCACATAGGATTAATGAAAGTGGGGCTAAAGTAGATTGCACATAAACTTGTTAAAAGGCTTATGCGCACTGAATTGGGCCTAATGTGTAGGTCCATTCTGATCCAACTTAGGGTAGATTTTGAGTGTCAAAATCTGGCCTAAAAAGGGTTTATTTAAATTATAAATATCCCTTATAGCTACAGCCACCACATTCATTTTTTCTCTAGTAGAAATTATCGTATAGAACAATTGAAAACACATAAATTTCTTCTTCTTCCTTTATACACTTTAAAATCCTACTAGCACCTAGATTTTCAAGTTGCTCTCTACTAAGAACTTCTTGTGTGGATTGTCATCGAGATGTTCCAAGAAGAGGATTAATGTGGTTTGTAATAACTCGATGAGAAGAGCTTACAGATGGAATCTGCTACCATTCTTTATGGTAAATCACCAAATGTTATTAGATTTATTATTTAGGATGTATTTTAGATTATCTAGGTCCATTATATTTCCTAGTTTTTCTCAAATTTTTAATTTTTTTGCTACATATTTTAGAGAAACACTAACACTTCCCATAAACCTAATTGCACCCTGTGCTGATGCAATCCCTTTCTATAATGAATTACTAATTGGTTCTTATTCGGCTCTGTAGCTAGACTTATAGCTACGAAGAAAGAAAATTCACTGCATAATTTTTTACTTAGTGGTGCTTAACAAACATTTGGATGACTAGGGACAATAATAAAAACTGGTTGCTTTTGTTTATACTTTAGTTTAAGAACAATAAAAAGTGTGGAAGCATATACTTTAATCGAGATGTATAAGAAAATTCCATAAACAATTAGGATTTTCAAAACTATAAAATATAATTATCATGCCTAAAATTAAATTGAATTTTAATATATATAACCCTATATATTATAGCATAACCCTCAGGCAGTTATTCAAGATTAATAATCTAGCTTTGATAAATTAAGTTTAGCTAAATTAAATTAGTGTAAAATTTAAAGAATTTATTATCTAGTTTAATCATATAAATTAAATTTATATCTATATCAATTTTGTATTTAAGAATTTAGATTGACTTATAGCAATTAGAATATTTTAGAATTTCATGCCTCATTAAAATATAGTAAAAACAAAGTAAGGAATTAAATTGAAAATTATCTCAAAACATAAATAGTCCAGTTTAATTTTCATAACTTAATTATTTAAGTTAATTATACTCTCTAACTCTATTTTCATTTAATTATTTCATTTAGTTCTAATAAATTTTATGGCCCAATAACTTTCTAGAGATAATCTAATAACCCGAATATCAGGACTACAATACTATACGAGACCACTACACTTGATATTGTCTTATAACCCCATAACATTTTATGGAAAATGATGTTATTTGTATATTTTAGAAAATGCTACTATTTATGTAAATTTGACCTAGTATTGTTAATGTTTTACATTACTATTGTCACTAATGGACATTAAATAATCAAATAATTATTATTATTATCACAAATGTCACTTTCCCCAATCTTGAATCATGTCTCCTAGTCTAGCATGACAAACCTATCTAATTCTATAATTATTTCCTAGATCGTTAAGGGCCTGTTTTCCAATATTTATAATTTTTTATCACAATTCTAAATTGTTTTCCATCTCAACCTCATCTGATACTTCCTTAATGACATTTTTTCAACAATAGTTTTACTAATAAATTTTGCATAATTCCTATTTATTCTCACTTTCATTCAATATGCCATACAATTCCATGTAAACCCTAGTTTGTATTTTAGGTCTTTTCCTCCCAAAACTCTTTTTTCTTTTTCCTATATGTATATATACATATGTATGTATTTCCAATCTTTTCTTCTTACTTCATTTCATCATAAATCTTATCAATGTCACGAAGACATTACTCATAAGTTACCATATAACATATTATTATTATTATTATTATTATTATTATTATTATTATTATTATTATTATTATTATTATTATTATTATTATTATTATTATTAAGTAATTTGTCCAAGATAACTCAACTAACTTAATTCTCATGACATTAAGGTCTTCTTTTACTAGTCACCGTATTTATTATATTTCTTTGCAATGGGTAACTCTTTCTATTGGTATTATTTTATTTATTTATTTATTAATTTTTAAAGATCCAAATTTCATAACTATTTATTTTTCATTTGAAATCTCCATTACTATTTTGAACACCTCTTTAATTTTTCAACAAAATAAATTCTTATTTATTTGAAATATTTGGATAACCAGATTAAACCTATAAGCATTTTGTCAACTTAATCAAATTCCTCAATTTTTCTCACCGACATCTAAAAACCCCTAAATATTGTATAATTCCATATTACTTTATAGTTTCATATTAAGCATTCAACATTATTTAGTCATACAAAGAAATGGAATAAAAGAATTATTAAATTAATAACCTAAAAATAAAAAATAGATAAGATAAACAAATAAAACATCATAAACCTAGGTAGAACATAATTGAACATTTTTTATTTTATGTTTTTGGATAGCTACTCTTATTTCTTCACTTTCCATGGTTATAAGTTCTTCTATCTTTCACTTGCTTCTCTTGTTTTATAGCTTATAGCACCCCTAGGTTCCTTCTATATGTCAAGGCTATCATTTTGCTCACAGCTACGAGTCACCTTCCATCTAAGGCCATAAGTTTGCATTTGCTAGTCCTATCTCAATAAGCCAAAATAGTCACTACCAATATAGGACATATATTTATAAACATCATTTCATTTCAAATAAACCATTAAAAAATGCAAAATAATGAAGAAATATGTGCAACTTCACCTTAATTTTCTAAAACTTGTCTCATTTCATATGACTCCCACAAAACTAAAATTACTCATCACATTATCCACCTATTTCCTTTAGTAGTTCAACACAAAACTAATTTCTTAGTCATCCCATGATGATACCAACATAACATAAAACTTGAAAGAAAAGATCTTGCAACACCTTTATATAATACTATTCATTTTACCAAAATTTCAACAAAGTTTCCCTTGAAACATAACAATTTCTTTTGTAAATAGAACTTAAAAGCTCCTATAAAACACCAAACTTATCTTAAATACAATTCAGTCTTCTATATACACTCTAATAGTCATAATGATCATCATATCCCATATAGACACATACAATGTTTATACTTAAAACATTTAAAACCATAAGTTCTCATTCTTATACAAATACAAACATTCAATCTCATATATACATGCCAAAAACAAAAGCAAATACATATAGAACCAAAAAAGTTACACAATACTATTCTTGAAAATATGTTTACTTATAAGCTTTAAATATGCAACTTGACTTATTAGTTTTGGATTTAAAGATAGACAACTTGACTTTCAACCTTTGCATGAAAAAACCAATATGCTAAATTGATGTTTGACTTAGTGTTGCAAAGACATTTAAAATAATACCAAGTAAAATTACATACATATAAAAACAATACAATCATTATGAAACTTAAAATAGTTTACACTCTAACATTATTCATAAATTTAAAAAAAAAAATAGAACATTACTCTGAACATAAATTCACATTTTAATGTGTATATATTAAAATATCATACAAAACACACATATTTAACACTATTTGATTTAATATAGAATATAAAAGGATTATATCTTAAAACATGCATATTCAAATTTACTAATTAACATTAAATAATTACAAATTTATTTAGATTTTTCATTTTTAAAAACTTTTAACTTTAGCCATAGTAAATACCATAAAAATTTAATAATTAGATCCAAATATCGAAAATTAAAAGAAATTTGATATAGCTTCATGTTGTTTGTAATTGGCTAGATCCTAAATTATTGAGTGTGGCTATAGCCTAACATAGGAATTTGTAATCAATAAGAACATGGCTATAGCCTTAAATGTTGTGGTGCTATTATGCCTTGACAAGCATGCCAACATGTCCAACTTTATTCCAACTAGGGTTACTAAGGGCTTACAATTAAAATTTAATCATATTTTTCACTCATATAACATTTGATAAATTGCTAAATATACTTTAATATAATAAATTGCAGTCATCATATAAATTCACATTCTATTATCCTTACTTCATTATCAATAGTTCCAAGTATAAGAAAATAAATAAATAATTATATTCAAACACAATCTTTTAATTATTCATCAATTATAGTCTATTGTACAAACCTCAATATTTCTAATTTATCTTTAAATTTAGCTTTTTAAGCTAATCCATTACACCCTCATTATCTTTCTCTTTTTTTCCTTTCTTCTTCAACTAACCGAACTAAAAACTTGAATTAAAATTCAAAATTTTATGAGAATGTCATACTCATTTTCTAAATAGATGGAATTGATAATTATTTTTTGTTTATAAACCTACCATGTAGCGAATTATTCAATAATTCATGTTATGAATTTATTCACATCATGAACATTATTAGTATTTTCACATATTGCACTTAAATTTCTAAAAAATGCATATAAACTTTCATTAATAAAATTACATAAATTTTATTAAATTTATATAATTTATTTCATTTAATCCTCAAATTCTCTCTTTTCTTTCTTTTAATCACTTATCCATGTGTATTCTTGATCATTTAAGTACTTCACTTTTATTGAAAATGAGTGAAAATATGTTTAAAATAATTTTAGTATAAAAGAGCTATGAAAATTCAATTGAAAAAATTTAAAATCTTTAAAAACAAACATTTGGCTCGAGTATTATTTGGGGGTTGTAGTCGTGTGCCCCTTTGAGGTTATGACTATGAGCCCTTGATTTCAACCAAGATAAATAAGCATTTTCACATGGGTCACAGACATTAGGCTTGTGGATTGGCAGATCATGAAAGAATTTTTAGAAACTTCAACAACTAAAATGTTCCAAAAGTTTTGTCTAAACCTATGACAATTCATTTATTTTCAATTTCAATTTATCTCAATAATTTTGAAACAAGTTAAACTCAATATCTACTTGAAAATCCCAATTAAAAACTCAACATTAATCATCAAATTCTCCATTTAAAATTGTAGAATTTCTATAGAAAGAATTAAGAACTTCTCGTTGTATTTCAAGTAATTTTAACAGTAAAAAAACCATATTAAATTGGTTCATGCAGCCATACAATGTAATTTTTACACATTATAGCTCAATGATTTCATGGAATTCATTAAAACACATTAAATGATGTCATTGTAATAATCAAAAATTAAAATTTTTTTTCTAAGAACTATAGACCTAAAACTAGCACACATGCAAAATTTTGATAGAAAATAATTTAAAGATTGATTCATGCACATAACACATTGATAACTAAGAATTTAATTCACAAGTTAATGCTTCTAAAATAATAATGTCATCTCTAAAAGTGCTTGAATAAATCCTTATTTTTGCCATCTAAATTCTACTTCAAAATAATATCTTCTCTTCTCAAATGACATTACTCTCTATAGTTTACTCTTAAGCTTTTTAAAGATGAGCTTACATGTTAAATTGTGAATTCAATAAAAGAATTTATAGGAAATTTGTTAGAGAAAAAGAAGAAGAATTTGGTTGTATCACTTAAGGAAGAAAGTGAATTTCTCTTTCTTCAAGCATAATAGATAAATATTTATATGGGTGATATACCACTCATTTACCACTTGTCTCATGTTTATGAATTAATTAATCATGCTAAAGATTAATTAATCCATACTTATATGCCTTAATTTGGCAAAGTTCATTTTGCCCCAAAATCTTTTTATAGGAATTAAGTCTATAAATTAACTTTCAAAATTTTAAACTTAACCCCTTTTTAGTTTTACTTACTTACCATATTTCTTGTTCCATATTTTAGTAGAAAATATTAAATAGGGTTTGCAAATACGTGTCATTATAATTTTTCCTACCTAAATACCACAAATGGTGTCAATAAAGCTTAGACATGACAAAATCCAAGAGCTCTAATTTCTCTTCACCTCTAAGCTCAAGTTAAGTGCCTAGCAAGTGTTCGGGAATAGTACTCTTTAAAGCTTGAGTTTTTGAGCTATTACAATCTTCCTCTCTTAAAGAAATTTCATCGTCAAAATTTACCTCAAGTAGAGAGATATGGATATTGCTTTTTTGTTGTTTCTTCACTTTCTTAGGTTGCTTCTTCTGCACCATGATTTCTCTATAAGACTTTCATCAAAGGAATTTTCTTGTTTATCAATTGCTTCATTTCTTTGGCTACAATCACAATTGGGTCCTCCTTATATGACAATTGGATTGCACCTCAATTGATTCTAGTGGAATGAATATACTTTATAGATATTCAGTCACTTGAAAAACCATATACATTCAAAGGCATTAAAAAGAGTAATCTTGTCTCAATGGTCATTATTCATAAATGTACTATTTAAAACAAACATCATTGTCCTATCACAATTTATATACTTAAAATGTAATATAAAAGAAATATGATTCACAAACCAAGCTTAAAACCATAAATAATCAATAGGAAAATGCTAATCCATAAAAATTACCTTACAATCATCAATATATAACATCTTTCATGAAAACATTATTAAAAATTAAACTAGTTTTAAGAAAATATAGAAATGTCAAAATGTCAATGAATGATAAGATATGCTTCATGTCTGGCTATGATCATCCTTATAATAATGCTTTCTTTGTTGATGCCATTTTTAACTTATGTGTAGAAATAACCAATCCAATAAACAAAACTTCCTTACTAGTATATAAATAATCCTTAAATATTGACATGCATTAGACACAAAGTCACATTGTTATAAACATATTTGTATCAATTCCAATCATAAACCATATCATCACTTATGGCTCATATACATGTTCTTACCTTATCTTATCTCCTTGACGAGTATCATTTGAAATTATGTTGACATAGGAATATAAAATGCCTTTACCAATTCATCATCAAATATGTATACATATATAAAATAAACATGCTCTTGTCATACAATAAATTATAACATTCAAAATCTCATGCCAAGAAATTCTTATCAATTCGGTCATACTATTCTAATAACTAATGTACCTATTTCTCATTTATACATTCATTGTCCATATTTTACTACATGATGTATTTTAAGACTACTATAGATTGGATAATAGGTTTTATGTTGCTCTGAAGAGCTCATCAATACGTTGCCTCTAAAAGATATATAAATCACATCATTTTAAAAGAACTAGTGTCATTGCTCCATAGAACCCATAGTATCATTACTTTGTAGAGCTAATAATTGCCATTGCTTCACAAAAGAGAAAAAAGGTTATATTGTGCCATCAAAGGCTTATATAGTTGTACCTATGCATATATAACATTGTAATACTATTAAGGACCCTATTGTCATACCAACCTATCCCAAGCTATATTGCTAGTCTAAGTATACATGTGCATGTTATTCAATTTGCTTATTTCTCATAGTTATTGCATTTCTCATGCTTAATGCCATCATGTATTTTCATTGGTGTGTATTTAACATAACAAAAAATAATTATTTCTTGGCTATCTTAAGGCATCATATTACATCATTAATTCTAATTCATCTCAATTACACAATGATATTTACTACATGGGTCACATGTTCATCAATTGTATAATCCATATAAGCATTTCATAATCAACATTTCATGCCATAAGATCAATTTATAAATTAAGCATGTGACATGGATCATCATTCAATTAGCATATTATAAGCATCCCACATTGTAAAATTCTAAGTGTTTGATTATATTGTAATATTATAATATCAATAAAAGATCATGCATAGTTGCTTACCTTAATTTATATACATATGTACGCATAGACACACACACACATGTCACTTTGATCCATATTCCTTTTTTTATTGGCTTTATGAATTATCAATTATTTCCTATGAATGTTATGTAAAAAAATACATTAAAATACATTACAAAAATCTTAGTTTAGGTTGCAAGACTAATGCATTTGAAAAGCTTTTTCTTGTATAAGTTAGAAATAAAGTTTTATTGGTTATGATGAGGTCATAGCTATATACCCCTTTATGGTAATGGCTATGAGATCCCTTAGCACTTCACAATATCTCTTTAGCCTATGAGGCCTATGAGTTAAAATAATTCTAGCAGTGATTTTTGTAAAAAAATAGCAAAAAATCCCAAATTTTTGTTATCCAATTCATTCAAATTTCAATACTAATTTGTATATACACAAAATAGACAATTTTCTCATTACTAATCACACAATAATGGCATTAATAATCAATTAAATAACATTAAAATCATTAATAATATTGAGAATTTCAAATTATGAACAAACCCTTAATTTCATATAAAATTCTATAGAAAAGTCAAGGATGATTTATGTACATACTAATTTAAAGGTCATAAACAAATTAGAATCGAGTTACTTTTTAATCATAGCCTTCCTTTTTAGTTTTCACTTTCTTTCATCTTCCTTCTCTTCAACTTTATCAATAGAAGCCACCAAAATCCATACATTACCTTAACAATTTGCATATATAAAAGCTAAAAAATGATGTAAGAAGAATCTTTAGAAAAAGAGAAATGAATTACCTTGATGATTGATGTAGTTTTTATTATTTAAGTTGTTTGTAAACTTTAAAAAAAGTTGGAGAAGACAATACATTTAATTTTCTCTTCTTTAGTGCTATTTTTCTCCTTTAATATGGCTTAGGATGGATTGTTAAGATTAGTTCCTTCACATCCATCCAGTGGCCCATATCCATCAAGGCATATATCTTTTTTAATCCCTTTATATAACTTTTTCATACTAATCTTGGGGTGGTAATAGAATGAAATGGGAATGATCCGATCTATATCTCTTAAGTATGGAAACTTGGAAGACATTTTGGATCTTAGACTAATTTGAAGGTAAATCTAGTCTGTAAGCCATTGGACCCACACATTTAATGATCTTGTTAGGTCTGATAAAACTAGAATTCAACCTGCCCTTTTCCTCAAAAACCTTTTTGAATGGTGAGACTTTCATGAAGACTTTATCCCAAACCAAGTATTTAATAACTCTTCTCTTTTAATCAGCATAAAATTTCTATCTGTTTATAATTGCTTTCAGTCGCTCCCTAATTATCTTCATTTTATCTACTTTTTCCCTAACCACATTTGGACCCATAACCTTGTCCTCACCAAGCTCTATCCAACATACAAGTTTCGACATTTATGCTTATGTAATGCCTTATATGGAGCCATATGAATGATAGACTAGTAGCTATTAATATAAGCAAATTCTATTGATGATAAGGGTTTACCTCATCTACCTTCAAACTTTATTACACAACTTCTCAACATATCTTCCAAAATATAACAATTTTAAGTTTCATAATGTTAGTACTTCTTTACTTTGAAAATAAATTTAATATGAAGTAGCATTACTTGAGTCACTCTTTCTAACTGGTCATTAGTGTGAAGATCAAAAGCTACATTGAAGGCTTGCTTAGTGATTAGTGCCTCACATAAGCTTTCCTAAAATCTTCTAATGAATTTAAGGTCTTTATTAAGAATAATAAAATCTACCACTCTATGTAACTAAAACTATCTCATCAATGTATAATCAGCCAACATATGAATAGTCCTAACTGACTAGTAAAAAATATGTATAGTTTATGAGTTTGTCAATAATAACCCAAAAATCACCATATTTCTTTTATGTAAGTGAAGGCCTAATAAGGAAATATATAGGAACTTGCTTCCATTTCCACTCTATAATAAGAATGAGTTGTAATAATTCTTATGGTACTAGGTGTTTATCTTTCACATATTGACATACTAAGCATCTAGACACAAATTCATTAATGTCTTTTTTCATACCATGCCATCAGTAGTAAGACTTCAAGTTTTGGTACATTTTTTTACCTCTTGTATGGATAGAGTAACTAGAAGAATGAGCTTTATTCAAGATTTTATTCCTTAATTCTTAGATATCTATCACCCAAATTTGCTGCTAATAGTACAACCTACCATCACTTTTTAAGTTATACTGTGACTCCTTCTATGACACCCCTCACCCAACTTGCTATTAGATCCAAATAAGGGATGGCATACAATCAATATTGAACTTTCTAAATCCTTTGTACTTAAAACCTTTTTCGATTTTGATTATCATGAAAACCTTATAAACATAAACTTAATAAAATCCACTAGATAGTTTAAACTATTAGGGGGTCATCATGTCAAAAAATTTTGTAGCATATGTAAAGTTTAATGACATTATCCCTAATAGTAACCTTCAAAGAAAAGCACTTACATTATCTCAAACATCACAAACTCCAAATCACAACATCCTTTATATCTTATCAACGTACAATCTCAAACATACATATAGATCAACATCTTACACAATATATAT
>CANXYI010041196.1:0-10591 GCA_948208565.1 Hura crepitans
CCTTCTTGCATCAATACGCAACCAAGTCTGTTGTGTGAGGCATTACTATATATCACAAACTCCTTCCCCTATTTTGACTGGGTAAGGATAGGAACCTCTATCAATATTCTCTTCAATCTATCAAAACTAGCTTGACACTCATCATCGCACTCAAACTTGACATCCTTTCTTATCAACTGTGTCAAATAAGCTATAATCATCAAAAAGCCTTCCATGAACCTTTGATAGCATCCTACCAATCTTAAGGAACTTCGAATCTCGATCACATTCCTAGAAGGATTCAAGTCTAATATAACTTTAATCTTGCTCGGGTCCACTCTGATACCCTCAGCTAAGGTAATGTGCCCCAAGAAGGCTACTTCTTCCAACCAAAATTTGCATTTGCTTAACTTAGCATACAATTGCTTCTCCCTTAAGGTCTGTAACATATTTAGAGGTATTGTTCATGTTCCTCTTAGGTTCTAGAGTACACTAAGATGTCATTAATAAACACCACAACAAATTAATCTAAGTAAGGCTTAAATATCTGATTCATCATATCCATGAAGTTTGTAGGGGTATTAGTGAGCTCGAATGGCATCACTTGGAACTCAAAATCCTGTATCGTGTTTTGAAGGCAGTCTTAGGGATATCACTCTCCTTGATCCATAACTAATGATATCTTAATCTCAAATTTATCTAGGAAAAGATGTTGGCACCTTGCAACTAGTCAAAGAGATCATCGATTCTAGGCAATGGATATTTTTTCTTGACTGTGACTTTATTCATTTGCTTTTAATCGATACACAACTGGAGCAACCTGTCCTTCTTCTTCACAAATAGTATAGGTGCTCCCTACGGTGAAACACTAGGCTAGATGAAACCTTTATTTAATAGTTCCTACAATTGCACCTTCAACTCCTTTAACTCTATTGATGCCATCTTGTACAGTGTAATGAACACCAGATTCATGCCAAGATATGTCTCAATCTCAAAGTCCAATTCCTAATATGGAGGTAATCCTAATAACTAGTCTAGAAACACATCAGGGAACTCAAACACAACTAGTATCTAATCAAGACTAAGAGTCATAACACTCGTATCCACCATAGAAGCTAAGAATGCTTCACAACCCTTTCAAAATAAGTCATTTAGCAATAATAGCTGAAATGATGTTAGATAGGAAGTCTCTTTTACCCATAACTATCACCTCTTACCTATCTATGGTCTATAAACTCAACCTTTTTCTTTTCACTATCAATCACTGCTTTATTGTTAGACAGCTAATCCATACCTAGTATGACATCAAACTCATGAAAGGGGAGTTCTATTGGGTCTGTTGGGAAAGTCTGCTCATGAATTATCAGAAGACAGTGTCTATAAACTACGTTTACCATCACACTCTGTCTAATTGGGTTACTTATTTGAATATCTAAGTCTATAGGTTCTAGATCAAGTCCCCTATCTTTTGCTTGTGTGGTTCAAATATAAGAGTGTGTTGGTCTAGAATCAATTAAAGCTAATACTGGTGTATCAAGTAAAGAGAAAGTACTAGCAATGACGTCTAGTGCTTCTGCTTCCTCTCGGGCATGGATAACATATTGTCATGCTGGAGCTCTAACCTTGGACCTGGTCCTCTGACTGGTGCTTGACTAGTCTTGTCTTCGCTATCTCGGTGGTCTACTGGGTGTTACTATAGCTAATGCTTGGGTCTGTGCCACCTCTGATTGTCTTTAAGGGCAATCCCTCTAGAAGTGGTCTCTGTCTTTGTATACAAAACACTCCCCTCATATGTACTGCAAGCATTTACTCCAGTGTCTCCTCTGGCAACTTGCACATGTTGGAGGTGCACTTTTACCAGTGGACACTGGAGCACTCGAGGCTTACTAAGATAAATGTGGTCGAGGCCAATAAGCAAAAGCCTGACCAGACCTCTGAGGTGGAGCTTGCCTCTAGGACTGCTATCTCGACTGTCTTTTGGACTACTAACTAGGCTAAAAGTCCCTCTATCTCTTGCCTCCTACTATGGCTGAGCTGGTTTGACTTGTAGTGAAGGGTCTCTTTTTTTAGAATAGCTCCCTCTTTTTCTATACCATCTCTTCCATATCATATGTTGTAGCTAGTAGCTCATAAAAATTCTTTAATCTTGGGAGTAGAAATCTTCATCCTCAACTCAACATTAAGGCTCTTCTCAAACCTCTTGCACTTCTTCTCATTAGTAAGGATGAACTCTACTGCATAACTACTTAATTGAGCAAAGTCCTTGTCATACTCTGATACAGACATCTACCCTTGTCTCAAATTGAAGAACTACTACCTCCTTTTATCTATGTAAGACTCAGGAATTTACCTCTTTTGGAGTTCCTTTAAGAAGAACTACCATGTAATGTTCACTACTGCCTTCCTCTTCTTCAAGGTTTCCCACCAGTGGAAGGCTTATTCCTATAGCAAAGAGGTAGAGAACTTCAGACACTCCTACTCTTTACCCTCTAGTTGTTCTAGAATCCTCATGGTCCGCTCTAGCCAATACTCTGCCCTCACTGCATTATCCTCCCTCACCCCTAAAAAGTCCACTACTCCAATCTTTTTCACCCTCTCTAAATAGGTCTTTTGCAATACTAGGGGAGCTAGTAGAGGTGGTGTAGGAACTAGAGCTAGTGGTGGCAGTGGAGGTGCAATAGTATGTCTTAGCATTTCTACAATCTGTTGTAGCAAAGTTAGAGAAGCCTGAGCCTGAGGCTATGGTTGAGGTGATGGCTACTAAGTAGCATCACTAGGCTCTAGAGTGGCTGCACTCACCTCTAGACCATGAATGGTGTTAGAAGCATCACTAGCCATCTCTTCCCCTCGATTTGGTGGGGTCCGTTCACTCATCATATACAACTTTACAAAAAACACTTATTAGCTTTATGCAATGTAGCTTTGACCCAAAAATAGAACCCTAAACTCATGCATTCATGTATAGTATGCATAAGAATGCCTAAACCTACTTTGATAGCATTAAATGTAACACCCCCTGCCTATTCTCGAAGGAAACTAACAAAAGGTGTCACTTCCTAGAGGTTACCCATCTTTGGATTTTCCTAGGGATCATTCATTTAACTTTTAAGTCATTATGACCAACTTTGACTTATCTTGATCATTTAGTGCCTATTATTGTATAACCTTTTATTATAGCCTATATTAGTCTGTTAAAAGTCCAGATTATGTTTGTTATCTTTTTACAAAAATAAGGTAGGATAACGGCTACCCAGGTGACCAACCTAAAAATCTGCTTGTAAGAAAAGCATTTTTAAAATAGTTTCAACACAAAACTCAACTCTTGGACCCTTCTAGTCCCTTAAAACAACATCAGACATCCTGTACTGCAGTACACAAGGTCTCAATCCCATTAACACTCAACAGACAAGCATATATGTATACATGAAAAGCCTAATTTATACAACTATTTAGTTTAACTATTTCAGTTTTATGCTATACGTGCACTAGTGACTTCACACCTACTATACGTGATTGACTAACTACTAAAACCAAAAAAGTATCAAAAAGAATACCAATAGACTCGAGGTCAGCTACATTAGCTTTTATTAAAGCTGGACTACTGTCTCACCTATAGCCTGCGCATCAGAACACCAACACGTTGAGTATGAACTTAGTGGTGGAATAGATACAATAAAGTATGTCACACAATACAGACACACAAATAAGTCATGAACCTACATGCATAAGTATTTATCAACATGGTGATGCAAGATATCATACTAGATGACATTTACCCTAATTAGTCAATTCCATTACTGCTATCAAGTTAGCTTGCATATATTATGATCATGGTTAAGTATGCAACAATTTAGGCCCATAACAGACATATGACACTTTAAGACATCAGATAATGTGATTTATCCTGTGCAGTAGCCCACATTTTAGACCTCAATAGCTGCACCTACCTTGCCTGGTAGTAGGGATTAGTTCATAAACCTCCTAATACTAGACTGGTAAATAGTAGGGATAAGTCCGTAGACCTCCCAATATCTACAAGTGAGATAGTAGGGATAAGCCCTATGGGACCTCCCAATACCATAAGTCACATCTCTAAATCATCACAGGTAGATAGTAAGGATCAGCCTCATTGGACCTCTCAATATCCACAGATAGTTAATGGCTAGAAGGGATCAGCCCAAGTGGACCTCCCAATACTCAAGTGTGTAAGGTTTATCTTAGAACCTTGTTGGCTACACCCTCCACATCTAACAAACAACAGTGGCCCCAGGAGGACCAAACTGCCTAATAGCTGCTAATTTCCCTAGTTGACCGGTCAACCCATCCATTGGGTGTCTAACTGATGGACCAAATCACTATTCATTACTTAATTATGACATCTACCATCACTTTTACTATGTCTCATGTCAATTAAGCAAAGAAATTATATTGCACACAACATTTCACATAAAGTAAATTTTTTAGCCTTTAGTCACAAAATCACTATTCATTTGGTCATTTTATGGGTATATTACTATTCATTTGGTTAATTCTTAATCATGTGCCTTTCATAGCACTAAGTATGCCAATTTAAAACCCATCATTTTAGTATCAATTTATCTCCTAATCTTGCATAGATCATTCCTCATACCTATGTCACCAAATGGTACACCTATAAATATCATATTGCTAGTCACCATTTTTACACACATTTCAAGCTTTTTTAGGTCATTATTTGCCAATTTTTCATACCATAATTATCAATATTGTTATACATTTTCAAAGCATGATCTATACACAACATTTACATGCCAAATGCCATGCCTACATGCCATATCAATCATCACACATGGCATGCCATCCATACACACAATTCGGCCATACATCATGTAGACATATACACATAATTTATTTTACTAATTATCATGCATATCATGTTATTTTGACATAATTAACATAGTCATGCCATTAAATTTCATCAAAGCCATGCATAACACTATGAACTTGCAATTCCATAAACATACACACATACCAAATCATGCCAAAATAATGACACATATGAATTGAACCTATTCCACATACCTAAGGTGTGAAAACATCCTTTTCCCCACAACTTTGATGCCTAAAAGCTTGTTCTCCTTTAATGGCTTCCTTTTTCTTGAAACATACACAAATATTTTCTTAGAAAATTCGTCAAAAATTCTACATAGCTCTAAATAGAAATCTAAAACTATGGGACTTCTTAAAACACTCTAAACTACCTAAAACAAAAATAAAAAAATGGAATAAAAACACTTATCAAAAATTTTACACTATTCACCAAGATTAAAATCCTCTCTTTTTAGCCTTTGATTTCAATTTTTGTCAGAGGAATTACCTTTAGGAAACTATAGAGGTTAAGAACCCTATATGGGGTGTGAAAATTGGTTGTGAGAAGAGAGAAAATAAAGAAAAAAGAATAGAGTAGAGAGAAGGAATGGCATTTGCTTTTTGAAAAAAAATAGGGAGGAAGATGATGGGTTTACACATGTGACCCTCTCACATATGTGGGACCTTATATAGCTATAGATGGGTGGCTTAGATCGCGACACGTGGAGATTTAACTGTCAGTTTTCTCTTAATTTCTTTTTAAACTTCAGAAATTCATAGAAGTTTCTTTAGACCTCTAAAAATACTCATTTCAAGTTTATAAATCATTAATTAGTGTAACTAAGGCCCATGTAAAATTTCAAGTCAAAATTCCACTGTTGACTTTTTAGCACTATTCACCCGGTAGAGTAAAATATTTAGAACAAAATACCAAACGATCTCAAAAAATTAAAATTCCTTCTCCATTATGTTAATTAGAATTTTTAAGGTTCAGGGTATGATATTTTTGGGCTTGTCCGGGCACATCCTGGGGCTATCTTGGCACAACCTCATTTTACCTCCCCATTCACTAGTCCTTAACCCGAAATGATTTATTGGTTCTGGTAAATTTTTAGATTCTTTCATTTTACTTATTTTCAAGCCTGTAAAAGTTTTATGACCAATACACCCCTCTCTGGCCTCGTGAAGGTGCTTTGACCTATAGGGAACACCATTCAAACCAAGGAGGTATTGTTCATTGAACATAGACTTGTGGGCATTACAAATTGGCTGGCATTATTTGCATTGAAGGTGTGGAGGCATTACTTGTATAGAGTAAGGTGCTACATTTATACTAAAAATAAAAGTTTGAAATACCAACACACACAGAAGGAGTTGAACCTCAAATAACCATGATGGATGGTGTTAATTAAGGATTATGATTATTTAATTGACTACCATCCAAGAAAGGCAAACGTGGTTGTAGATACTTTAAACAAGAACCTCATTGCCACCTCGAAGCTTATGCATGCTAGAGTGGAGTACACAGTAGAAGATACAATTTTGGCTAAAATACGAATTAAACCTAACTTTAAACAGTAAATAAATGAGGCTTAGTTGCGAGATGAACAGATGGTGCAAACTATGAGTGAAGTTAAAAAAGGGAAGACTACATGATTTGAATTAGGGGATGATGGAAGCTTATACTAGAAGAACATGATGTGTGTACCAGAAGTGGATCAATTGATAATGTAAATCTTAAAGAAGGCTCTTAAAGCTCTATATTCCATGTACCCATAAAGCACAGAGATGTATCTTGATTTGAAACCTCACTATTGGTGGCCTGGAATGAAGTGAGAAGTAGCTGAATATATAGCTTGATGTTTGACTTGCCAGCAAGTAAAAGCTGAATAATAGGTTCCTTCTAGATTGTTACACCCAATAAAAATCCTAGAATTGAAATGGGAAAAACCATGGCCTTTGTAATGGGGTTGCTATAAACCAAAAGTAGATGTGACGCAATTTGGTAATGGTGTATAGATTGACTAAAACAACTCACTTTATCCTAGTAAGGATGGATTACTCCTTAGAAAAGCTGTCATGACTTTACATTGATGAGATTGTATGGTTACATTAAGTACCAGTAGCCATCATTTCAGATCGAGACCCGAGGTTCACTTCTAGATTTTGGAAGAAGCTACATAAAGCATTAGGTACTCGATTGACATAACATAGCATTTCATCCTCAAATAGATGGACAGTCAGAATAGGTGATACAAGTGTTAGAAAATATGTTGCGTAGTTGTGTAATATAGTTTATAGGTAACTGGGATCAATACCTATCATTAGCTAAATTTGCTTACAACAACAGCCATAAAGCCAGCTTAGGAATGGCACTTTATAAGGCACTATATGGTAGGAGGTGCAAAACTTCCCTTTGTTGGAGTGAAGTAGGGGAAGGTAAGATTATGGGATCCGACTTAATCCGAGATATAGAAGGGAAGGTTAAGATTATAAGAGATATATTGAAGGTTACCTCGGACTAATATAAGTCATATGCAGATTTGAAGAGGAGAGACATTGACTATGAGGTTGGTGAATGAGTGTTCTTGAAAGTGTTGCCATGGAAGAAGATACTCAGATTTGGCAAAACGGGGAAACTCAGTCCTAGATTCATTAGTCCTTATGAGATCACAGAATGTATAAGACCCTTGGCATATAGATTAGCATTACCTTCTGAGCTACAATAGATCCATGATATATTTCATGTATCAATGCTGAGGTGATACAGATCGAATCCTTAATATGTGATAGCTGTAGAGGAGATGTAGGTATAGTTGGACTTAACATATGAAGAAGAACTGATGCAGATTCTGGCTAAACAAGTGAAATAACTACGAAATAAGTCAATCCCTCTAGTATAGGTGCTATGGAGACACCATAACACAATTGAAGCCACTTAAGAGAGTGAAGAATAGATGGAAGCATAAAACCTATATCTTTTCACAATAGGTAATTTTGAGAATGAAATTTATTAAAAGGGGAAGAATATTAATGCCCGTAAGTCAAAGTTCCACGAACAATACCTCCATGGCATGAACAGTGTTCCTTATGAGTTGGGGCATCTTAATAAGGCAAGAAAGGTGCGTATTGGTCATAAAACTTTTACTTGCCAAAAACTAGGCAAAATGAAATAATTTAAAAATTTAGCAGAACCTATAAATAATTTCGAGTTAAGAACTAATGAATAGTGACATAAAATGAGGTTGTGTCGAGATAGCCCTAGGATATGCCCGGATAGACCCAAAAATACCATACCCTTAACCTCAAAAATTTCAATCTATATGGTAGTGAAGGAATTTTAATAGGTCATTTGATATTTATTCTAAATATTTTATTTTAGCAAGTGAATAGTGACTATAGCTGATGGAATTTTTACTTGAAATTTTATAGGGCTTTTAATGGCACTAATTGAGGATTTTTAAAACTAAAATTACTATTTTTAGAGGTCTAGAGAAATTTCTATGAATTTCTCAAGTTTAAATAAAAATTGGGAGAAAATGGACCTTTAGATCACCATGTGTCACGATCTAGGCCATGCCCCTTCCCATATAAAAGGCCTTACAAATGTGAGCAGCTCACATGTGTAAAGCTCATCTTTCTACTCCCTAATACCCCAAAACCAATGCTATTCCCAAAGCAAACCCTCCCACCATTTCTTTTTTTCTCTCCTCCTATACACCACTAAAATTCACAAATTTTATATGCTTCTAACCCTCCATGATCCATAGAAGCTAAATCAAGTGGAATTTTCCCCATATCTAGCTTAAAAAGAGAGGAATTTACTAGAGGTGAATAGTGAAAAATTTGGGTGTAAGTGTTTTAATTCCATTTTTTTTGGTTTTAAGTAGCTTAGGTTATTCTAAGAAATCATATGGTTTTAGATTTTAATTTAGAGTTGTATAAATTTTTTTAGAATTTTTCTATGGTAAAATCCTTTATGTTTAGGGTAAAGAGAAGGTGTTGAAGGAGAACACCATCAAAGTCATTCAAGTGGATGAAAAAGGGGTGTTTCACACCTTAGGTATGTGGACTTGACTTAATGGATACATGCCATGAAGTTTTGCATGATTTGGTATGTAAACATGTGTATGGAAATGGTGCAACTTAGGGTAAGGCATGGAATTGATGTGAATGAATGGTGTCATTGTGTTAATGGCATGAAAATAACATTGTATGCATGATTTAGGTGAAAAAAACCAAGTGTAGGTGTGTGTTAGGTATTGCTGAATGGTATGCTTTAATGTCATAGGTATTTATGTATATGACATGTTAAGCATGGCATTATAAGGAAATGAGATCCAAAATTTCATGCTAATGATGTGGTTACAATTAATGAGTTGTATGGAAAGGTAGCTTGAGAAATAGTAGCCTAAATGACTGTGTAATGCTGACATAAGTCATGGGATGTGAAATGGAAATCACATGAGTACAAGTAATGGCATGACAATAATAAATAAAGTGATAATGATTATGGAATGAAATTTTTGTAACCATGATGAATGTGTCATGGATATGCTTAGAGATTTGGATAGCATAATTGTTGGAAAATGACTAAATGAATATTAACTTATGCAAAAAAATGACCAAAGGAATAGTAATTTTGTGGCAAATGACCTAAAATGGAAAATTATGCGTAATTGTATGTAAAATGAATATAATTGTTGTAAATGACATGAAATAAGGTGAAAGGTGACTATTAATTATATAAGTGACAAATGAATAGTGTATTGGCCCATTAGTTAGACATCCACTGGATGGGTTGACCAGTTAACTAGTGAATTAGCAACTGCTAGGTATGATGGTCTTTCTACAGCCACTGTTGTTCTAGGTGATGGCGGGTGTAGCCGCCGAGGTTTTAACATTGAACCTTGCACACCTAGGTATTGGGAGGTCTACCTGGGCTGATCCTTGTTATCCATTGGCTTCAAATTCATATTAAGAGGTTCGATGGGGTTGATCCCTGCTATCCACCCATGTGGTACTAGGATGTTGACTTGGGGTATTGGGAGGTCTCAAGAGGCTGATCCTTGCTATCCCACTTGCAAGTGTTGGGAGGTTTACAGACTGATCCCTACTATCTGCCAGTCCGGTATTAGGAGGTTTACAGACTGATCCTTATTATTGGACTAGGTAAGTGCAGCTACTAAGGCCTAAAATGTTGACCACTGCATAGGATAGATCCTGCTATCTGGTGTCTTAAAGTGTAGTCTACCTATTATGGGCCTAAATATCATTAAACTTAGTAAAGACCATATTATTTGACTTTTAATAATGCCAATTAAAGTAATACATGGATTTAAAGAATTGAGCTGATCAAATTGTATATGAACTAGTTACTTCCATGAAAAGGCACTGTAAGGCATAATACATAAATGGCACCTAGCTTAATAAACCTATATGGAAATGATTATAATGTTGTGTATGTATACATATGACCTCATATTTGTCTTTTCATTTATGACATGCATTTATTGTGTTAACTCCACCACTGAGTATATACTCGGCATGTTAGTGTTGGATGCGTAGGCTATAGACGAGGTAGTAGTCTAGATTCATCAGTGCAGCGTAGCTATCTTTGAGTTCCATTTTGGTGTATTTTTGTACTCTTGTGGTTATGTTATAGAAGGCACTCATGTATATTGGTGTTTAGAGGTAGTGAGTAAATGTACATTATGGATGCTTATACAAAGAATAATATGTAGCTATGTAAACCTAAACTTTT
>CANXYI010041246.1:0-11140 GCA_948208565.1 Hura crepitans
AATAGAGCCACTAAAGATTAAAATTTAGAAAAGATACAAAAGGGCTAGAATGTGACCCAAGCCTAAAAGGTAACCTAAAATAAAAAGGGAATAACTTGAATGATCATTTTGTGAAGTAAGGGAAAATAAAGTATGGTGGGACTTCATAGCCAAATACAATAGTTGGCTACTACAAGCTTAGATTTGAGATTTTTTATAGATGTTATAGATTGAGAGTCAAGGGATTTGATATAGACTTAATGGCTAAAAGAGATCTTCTCAACCATTATAGCCATTGAAGAAATCTATCCAACTGTAGCTGAAGATGTACCTGATTTAGATAGTGAATTATTTATTGGTGAATTGTATTTATCTTACGTCTTTGAGGTAAACAATTTTCTTTCCAATAAAATGAATAAAGAGTTTGCTTATTTATGTGATGTTCTTCCTAATGGTAGCATGCATTCAAATGATTATTACATGAGCATCTTTGACATTAACTGCATTAAAACAAACCCACTTAATCTTGGTACAAATGAACATCCTAAAAATATATTAATCACCCATAATACTACTATCAAGGATAGAGAAAAATTTGAGAGATTATTGAAAAAATATGAAAAAAATCTTTGCTTGGAATTACAAAGACATGCTTGGCATTGATTAAGAGGTAGCCGAGCATGCCGTTGTAACTTCTAACCAAATTTCTCTAATGCAATAAAAGCTTAGAAGAATAAGACTAGAATGGGCTGAGAAAGTTAAAGAAAAGGTCATTAAGTTACTAGAGGCTAAGTTCATTGAAGAGATAATCTTCCCCACTTGGTTGGCAAACATTGTCCTTGTACCAAAGAAATATAGATGGGTTAGGATGTGTGTGGATTACTGAGACTTTAACAAGGTATGCCCTAAAGATGACTTTCGTTTACCCCACATTGATATGTTGGTAGATAGCATAGCCATGGCAACCATGTATTCTTTTATTGATGGGTTTTTAAGGTATAACCAAATCCTCATGAAGGTGATAGTCAAATGCAAAACAACTTTTATAATGGAATGAAGAACTTATTAATACAAAGTAATGCCCTTAGGATTGAATAATGTAGGAGCAATATACCAAAGAATAGCCACCAAGCTATTCCATGACATGATTTATAAAGAGGTAGAAGTCTATGTAGACAACATGATGGTTAAATCCATAGAAAGGGAAGGTTATTTTGAAGCATTAAAAAAGTTCTTCCAAAGGTTGGATCAATTCAACATAAGACTTAACCCTAAGAAGTGCATCTTAGGAGTAACATCAGGGAAGTTGTTAAGATTTATGGTGAGCAAAAATGGTATCAAGGTAAATCTTGATAAGGTGAAGGTGATCTTAGAAGTGCCTGCTCCTCAAATAGAAAAAGAGAGAAGAGGATTCTTGGGAAAGTTATAGTATATTAGCTAATTTATAGCCATGCTTACATCTATATGTGAGCCCATATTTAAGCTACTATAAAAAGACTAACCATGTTAATGGAATAATGATTGTAAAAAGGCATTCAAAGCTATCAAATAGTACCTAACTAGACCTCCAATCTTAAAACTACCCAAACTAGGGAAAACTTTAATCCTATAACTTGTAGTGAAAGAAACCTCTATAGAGGCCCTCATTACACAAGCAAATGAATTTGGTGTAGAATATGTAGTTTATTGCTTAAGTAAGAAGCTACTCTAATATGAATAGAAGTATGCAAAAGAAGAAAAGATATGCTTGAGGAGTACTATAGGTTTTTGAGAAGCTCCATCACTACTTTTAGTCATATAAAGTAGAGGCAGTAGCCAAACATGACACTTTAAGTTATCTACAAATTATGCCATTTCTACTAGGCAAACCAAGTAGATGGATCTTATTACTACAAGAATTTGATATTTCTTATGCAATCAAAAATATAATCAAAGGGAGAGTAGTAGCTGACTTTCTAGCACAACCACCAATTGAGGGCAAAGAGGAATAGTTCAAATTTTTGGATGAGTACTTGAGGGTAATATTTCAAAAAGGCTAGAAAATTTTCTTTGATGTGGGTAATAAACTAAAAAGGAGTAGAGGCTAGTGCATTAATTATCGGTCCAAAAAATGAATAAATGTTCTTTGCAAGGAAGTTGGATTTTCCAGCCACTAACAATGTTGTTAAATATGAAGCATGCATCCATGGTATAAAGATCCTATTCCAATTAGGTGCAAAAATAGTTTATGTATATGGGGATTCCATGTTAGTAATATAGGAGGCAAAAGGACATTGGGAGGTTAAATATGAGAATCTTGGTAGGTGTGTCAAAGTAGTAATAGACTTGTTAGAAGAATTTGATAAGTGCACTTTCCTTCACATTTCAAATGAACATAATCAAGTAGCCAATGCCATAGAACCCTAATGTTAGTAGTTGATCTCACTAAGGACTTGCCTAAGCTAATGTACTGCACTAAGTTAAGATTTCCAACATATATAGGAATAGTTAGCACTATAGAGTTAAAAATGAATGGTAACTTGCCTTGGTACCATGACATTCAAACATACTTAGAGATTAAAGAATACTCAAAATATGCAAGTAAAAAGGATAAAAGAGTACTATGAAAACTATCTACTCAATTTATCTCGTTTGAAGGAATGCTATACAAAAGGCACTTTAATGGTGTCCAATTTAGTTGCGTAGACTTAATAGAAGTGCAAGAGATACTATCAAAAATACATAAGGGTATGTAGCCTACATGGGAGAAAGCAAAGAAAATTATGAGACTAGGGTACTACTAGTTGACCTTAGAAATAGATAATTGTAACTTTGTTAAGAAATGCCATAAGTGCCAAATCTATGCCAACCTGAGTCATCTACCACTAACTAAATTAACCAGCTTGTCATCTCCCTAACAAATTTCTATTTAGGGAATTGACATAACAAGAGAAATAAGGCCATTAGTAGCAAGAGGTCATAGGTATATAGTAGTGGCAATCGATTACTTTTCGAAGTGGGTAGAAGTTGAATCTTTAAATAAATTGGGGGTAAGGCAGATGGCTAAAATTATTGAAAAGCCATCATTTGTTGGTATAGCTTACCACAACAAATGATATCAGACAATGGGGTATAGTTTTAATATCAAACCAAATAGCTACTACAAAAATATGGGATCGAGCACTATAAATCTTCCCTCTATAGGCCTCAAGCTAATGTTGTAGTAAAAGTAGCTAATAAAAATGTCAATAAAATTTTGCAGAAAATGACGGTTACCTATCAGGTTTAGGCAAAAATGTTGCCATTTGCACTTTAGGGTTATAGGATGACTGTTAAAACTTCGACAAATGCCACACCCTACACACTAGTGTATAAAATGGAAGTAGTATTACTAATAGAAATTGAAGTTCCTTCACTAAGGGCAATTTTGGAAGTAAATGTGCTAAATGCTAAATGGGCAAGGGCTAGGTATGAACAGTTGGTGTTATTTAATGAGGCTTAAAGCTTTGTATCATATGCAGTTGTATCAAAAGAAGATTGCTAGGGCTTCTAACAAAAAAGTTAAGAGTAGTTCCATCTGAAAAGGTGATCTTGTCTTGAAGCAAACTAGGCCTCTACTAATAAACCCCAAAGGGAAAATTAAGCCCAATTGGAAAGGTTCATACATGGTAAAGAAAGTACTCAAGCATAGAGGTGTCAAATTTTAAGATTTGGAAGGCAATAAGTTCTTAAAGCCTATGAACACAGACAAATTAAAGAAATATTTCTATTAAAAAAGAAAAAATGAGTTTGCTAAGTTGAAAATCCTAAAAAGGGCAGCTTAAGCAAAAGTTAAGACACCCCAATAAGGTGAAAAACTGAAAGAGGGCACTTCATGCAAAAATTAGGAAATCAGAGTGAAAATATCCAATCAAGAAAACTTTCTAAAGCTGATTGGTAATGATAGTATTATCAGAGGGCAATTAATATATTTAGCAAAATTAAGCAATTTAGTTTTGAATGCAATTAATGTTAGAAAGGCTTGGTCATGATCATTAGTATGCAAACTTCCATCTAGTGAGAAACATTATACAAATAATTGAACTCTAAAAGTCTAGTTACAAGTTTTCTTTCTAGATGTAGAAGATGTATCCTTATTCTTTCTCTTTAGTATAAGCATTCTGTTATCTCTTAATGTACTAATAATCTAATTATTTTAGTGATTATTTGTACTTGTACTACTAACTTCATAATTAGGCATATGCTTAAGCACAAAATGACATTTTCATAAGTCTAGATAAGAGTGCAAGAAATATCATGTCTAGCATCCACCTTAAAAGCATAAAGGTTTAGGAGGGACTCCTTGTATCAAGCCAAACTATCATTGAATTTGATAAAGGTCATAAAACATTGCATACCTCTATCTAATTAATATAACACAACCCGAATGACAAGATAGAGAAAAGTCAAAAATCTTGCACTAAGGGCACATTCACCAAATCTCAATAACCCCACTTAGCCATGTAGTCCATAGCTCCAACATGCTGAACTTTCTCTTAAGTCTCCTTTCATAATGATGATTCAGGACATAACTGATCTAGATCTTCTTAGAAGACACAATAAGTAGCTTTAGCTTCTCCAGTAACCAAACCTGAAAAAAAAAAAAGAAAAGGCTATTAGGTTGGAAAATCTAAAAAGGACCACCTAAGAAAAAGATAAGCAAACCTACTAGTGTGAAAAACCTAATGGGCATGCTAGGCAAAAATTAGACTAAAAAAAACAAAACCTAGAGGGAAAACCTAAATAGGTTCTCTAAGTAAAGGAACAAACCTAAAAGATTAGAGGAATATCACAAAGCTTGTCCTTTATAATCAAAAAGATTGTCTTTGTAAGTGACGATTAATAGGTTGCCAAAAATACACAACAAGACATAATTTGCCCATTCCATCAAATTAGGTGAAAGCTTAATAGCAAAATCAAGAATTGTTTATGAAGAAATTGAACATACACCTAGAATAATTTTTTGAGCTACCAAAGATGAGACCCCCCACTGCAAGCTTAATGTCCATGGGGTAATGATTGTCGAAAGATGGCATAGTGAGAGGAACATTTGGAGAAATGTCAAAGTTCATGATGGCAATAAATTCCTCAAGTGTGGGAAAAATCTCTTGATAATTAAAGATGAATACATGAAAAATGGGATCTTAGTAGTGAAGAGTGGCATAAAGAAAATTGGGGTAAATCTTTGCCTTTCTCAAAAGCTAAAAGCAAAAAAGGAAGTGAGAATTGGAGAATTCTAAGTGGCTTTGGAATCCAAAACTCAAGGCAACTGATGGCTAAAAAAAGAGAGACACATAATAAAGATGGCATGAATGGCTTGAAAATGATTGTATTTATAGGCACTAAAATAATGTTGTTCCTAACACTACAAGGATAAAGAATCCTAAACACATGAAGACATCTATGTAGACCTTAAAATACATGAAACTAATATTAAGGTCTATATGAACCACTTCTTAAGTACATCCACATGGACATTCATTAGGCAAACACGAGCCATACATAAGACCAAGTCCGTGCGGACTATAGTAGCAAGAGAAAAGGAATCCATATGGACTATGCCTTCAAGGATGACACTTTGAAATGCCAAAAAGGGGTTTTCTAACAAGGTAAGGAAAATAAGCATCAAGAGAACCAAGGATCTAGATAAGAAAGGAAAGCATCAATCACTTGATTGAGGTCATCAAAGTTCTTGGTATTAGGACAATATGTCAATCTTTACTAGATAAGTTGAGGGTTGTCTTATCTTTTGATGGATCTTATGTGAATTACATGCAATTATTGATGGATCTTATGTGAATTATAGACATCTTGCCATACTATAGGGCACTATGGTCCTTTAGTGGCAACCACCTATCATGGTATTAATCGAGATTACACTAGATCTATGATGAGATGTTCATTCAAGGCCCTCAATGTAGAAATAAATCACTTGGAAGACTATGCTGTGTATCTCTATAATGAAATGTTGAAGAATGATATTGCGCTTCAGCTCCCTAGTTACATAGATGGTCAAAATCCTAACTTAGGAACTCCTTAATATGGGCGATGTCATATGAATAAGATATAAAGGCCTTTTTTATACTTTTGATAATAGTATGTTTTGTTGTAATAATTTCTATGTATGTTATTTCTCACTCATATGTAAGAGATCAAAAATATATTTAAACAAATTGAATGTATATATTATAGAAAATGTTCTAAACATATGTATGTACAAAAATTTTTGAGACCCTATTAGCGAAAGAACTGAGGCTATCATTATCTTCATTCTTCTTCCTCACTCTCCGTGTCCTTATTATCTAAAGAGAATGCCAATTTCTCAAAAATCTTTAATGCGCTTAACTTCCTCCAAACATCACAAAGTGTAGCTACCCTTCTAGTCAGCTTATTCTATAAATACAATGAGGGATCAACATATATCATGCACATCATGCATGTCATACATGCATATTTAACTAAAAATTGTAACCAAAAAATCATTGTAAGGATGCGTATCTCATCCACTATTGCTCGCCTAAAAGCCTCCACTACCCAAGTAGTCTTTTTAACTAGAGCCCTCCCAACCTTGCAAAACCTAAGCAAGGAATGTCATGTATAATTAAATCGATACATCAAACAAAGAAGGTCTAATAATATGGTATTTTTTTATTCAAAAGGCACTGGCTAGTTATCCTCAATCCTGAGGCATGTAAAGGTCAACTCCCTATCAATTCCATATATCATATAGCTCAGCTTAGGTACATCAATAAGAATGCCAACAACTTCACCACACATTGATAAAGAGCCAGCAGTTAGAGTTAAAGTCTCACCCTTAAAAGTATATGCTAGAGGAGGTGAAAACCAAGGTCCTCAGGAGCTTAGAGCCATCCTTGCTTGCTTCCTAGAAGAAGAAGGTCCAACCTCTAAAGTAAGAGTAAAAGGTTGTAGTGTAAGATACAATCAAAAACCATATTCAAAAACTACATTTAGAAGGCAAAAAAAAGAATACCTAGGGAGCAAAGCTCAAAGTATAAGGTTTTGGAGGAAGCAAATGAGATAATGCCCAAAAAGAAAAATCTCTTTCTTCACTCTCCACTAATATGTCCCCAGGTATACCTATAATTATACCCTACATGAACTCCAAATCATTTATCTACCTCTTAAATAGCATAGAATTAGGAGGACCTTATGAAATGTAGCATGTATTAGGAACCATGTGCCAACTTAGCACCCTCTCTCCTAGAAACCAAGAATAAGCCTCTAGGGTCATCAGTAAATCCTTTGAGAGGATTGCTCTCAAATAGAGTGAAAGAAGTCAGATATCTCCTTATCAAGGAAGACCTACCATGCCAAGTTAATGTAAAAAGAATCGGGTAAGCATAAAATTCATAATAAATGAACTAAACAAACTAATGTGTTTACATGTGCAGGGTTACTCACATCAGTACAAGCTCAAGAGCTGAGGTACTGATAATGATACACCAAAGATGAGGCATTCCAAGGACATAAGGATGGCCAAATCCACCTATCCATCACTAGATACTTGCAAGGGATGTCTAGGTCATATGGGCATGGTAACAAGTGAAGCTCATAAGAGAAAAGCACTCACGAAGAAATGGAAAAGACCTATGGGAGTTACTCACCAAGCTGCCTAAAACAAAGCCCTAAGTAATAGCTCTTCTTATTCTAAACCACCATATCTAAACTCTTATACATCCATCCAAGTGAAAAGTAGCCTTAGTTCAATAAACTAATGCTCTCAATCTACTCCAAGATAGGGAGGAAGCTCCAGCTCATATTGCCATTAACATTGGCAAACAATATGGTCCCTAGAAGGTATAGGACGAAGAAGTATGTATACTGGTCCACTTCAGGCAGATTAGTAAAAGCATCATCAACCTATCGCTCATACAAATCTATGCACTGGATGCTACCAAAATGGTCTTAGGGCATAAATCCTAACATGCTCTTTATCTCCTAGAGTCAAAAGGAAGGATAGCAATAACTAGTGTCAAAAGCAATCACTTGCCCAGTGCATGGCATGCTAGTGACAAATGCCTAATCAAATAGGGTAATTATTAGCTCCCTAAAAGATAAATGGAAGGCGTGTATGGTGTCCATCCACCTATCAAGTAAAGCTCAAAGTGCTTAAAGGTCCCTACAAAAATCTCCTTCGACAAGGTTATCCATAAAGGTCTGATTACATGTCACTCTTACCTTATCCTTGACTAAGACATGCATCATCGAGTACCACTATTGTGGACCAAACAAGGTGCCCTTACATTTGAGGTATGTCCACATGAAAAGGTAACACATAGGTATGATTAGTGTTTGGATGAACTAGTCACAAATAAGACTCAAAGCCACATCTATATTTACTTAAAATGAGCATAATCTAAAATAAAGTCTGCATGGACCAAGGTTAGTCAAGATCTATTTAAACCATCAAAATAAGTGTGCACAGGAATAATAGGATGGACAAATACACAAAAGGCCTAAAAAGGTTAAAATAAAGTCTACAGAAAACCAATAGCAACACAAAAATATGTCCGCACAGACCAGCCACCCTACCATAAGTAGAAATACATATTAAACATCCTTAACACCTCGATAAATTTATATTATGGACAAAGTCCACATGGACCAAAAATGACCTAATTAGAATAGGTTTACATGGACCTATTAAACTAGAACGATAAAAAAATAGTGAAGAAGATAACTTAGACAACAAAAAATGCACAAAATTAAGGCTAAGAGGATGGAAACTAATTTGAGGGTAGACCATCGAGCAAGCATAATGGACAAGGTTCACTAGGACTAAAACTAGCTCACCGTAGTGGATCCTATTCACTGAAGATGCATTTTTATGGTGGTTAATAGATAATGAGGGAAAAAGAGTATTAAAATGTCTATTACCAGAGGCAGAGGTGAAGAACTCATTGCTAATGGAAGTAATAGCGTCATCAAAGTCCTTCAGCCACTACAGCATCTTAAAAAGAAGAAGAAGAGGAATTAAAATGTGAGAGGGAGGCCATCAAAGGTTTTTTTAGAAGAAAATTAGAGAGAAAATCTTTGAGAGGAGAAAAGAAAAATGAAGGAAAAGGAGAAAAGATCGATGATTTTCAATCTTTCATGCAACTTCTGCATAGACTTACCTACACAACTCGGCATGATTTAATACTTTAGCCCACATTTCATTAGCCTATAATCCACACAAATTAGCCTTATGAACCTATAAATATGTCACCATAGACCTTTTCTTAAGGTTAGCACCTCCTAAGTTCATATTGCCCTTGTTTGTCTAGGGTGTCCAAAAACACGATTCCAAAAAGGTAGAGAAATAATCAATCCATTGTTAAAAATAGGATAATACATAGAAATGAATGAAAATTTACACCCAAACGTGAAAATACAAGAAAATTTGATTTTTTTAAAACTATATAGGTCATTTTTTGGTCAATAAACCTAAATACATTTTTTTTCAATCAATAAATTTGATTTATAGCCAATATTCATCAGCATCACTAACTAATGGATAAATAAATTTGTTTTATTAAGTTTTTCGAATCAATAAAATAAATTTAAGCAATCATTAAATTAGATTTTTTGTTTTCATTTAGTTTCAATAAATTAATTGGATTTAGCCTCATTTTTATGTCAACAACACATATTTTTCCCATATAGTCATCTTTTCTATGTTTAGAAAATGCATACATGGTTAAAAGTGATTTATTTTAGCTTGAAACAAAATGGGTCAATCCATTTAGTTTCTTTTCAAACTAATAATTTGACTATTTTGTTTCAAAATTCCTAAGTGCATTCAATTATTTTCAACATAGAATCACTAACTAACTCATATGAAAGGCTATTTTGTCATTAAAAGTTGGAATAATGAAGACTCGATAAAGGGGAATTAGCCTTCCAACCCTTCCAAGCTGCTAAAGTGAGGATTAGTTGTCTCGAGCATCAAGTTGCCTCTTTTATCTATCTTTATTCATCAAATCAATTCAAAATATGGTATATTAAAGATGCAGCATGCCAAAAGAGATCTAGAGATCAATAATTATCTTAATAAAAGTAGGCCTGCTTGCTTTAAACATTAGCTCTGCCCCATTTAAAGAAAGGAATGGACCATAGCCTTTTCCTTCTATTAGAGATTTTCAAAATCCTCTTCCTTAGCATCCCTCACTTCATGGATAACATTAAGATGATCCTTTTCTACTCTTTCTAGCCTTGTTAGAATTATCTTGAAAAGTGGGACCTGTCCACTTTAAGTATTAACCAATTTTTTAAGTGAATGATGCTAACAACCCTTTACTGTGTAGTTAGGGATCCAACCTAAATATTATTTGGATTTAGCTCCTAGTTAATCCAACATTTCCACTAGTTTCTTTTATGCATTCAGCCTTGTGTTAATCCAAAATAATCCAAACCTTATCATTATGTGCAATATTTTGGATATAACCCAATGTTAATCCACTAAATTTTCATACATTTACTCTTCAAATTCAACTCCATGTTAATTCAATATCTTTATTACATTTTTTTACCATAGATTTAGCCTCATGATAATTCGCAACATTATCATACATTTAGTCTTTAAACTTAACTCCATGTTAAATTGACATCTTTATTAATCTTCATGTATTAAACTTTAAGTTAATCCAACACTTCTATGGCATGACAGGTTCAGCTACACGCTAATTTATACTTCTTTTTTTCTTTTTGAATTATAACACCCTTATACCCAACTATTTACTCTGCTCAAGTATAGGATGCTATGTATCCATTTTGATTATCTTTTTTATTTAAGTCATTGGAATACGTTATTGATTTGCTTAGTATAACCATTTTATCCAAATATATATATGTATCTAATTAAACCTCACATTATATATGACATATATAATTTATATACAATCAATAAATACATAGTAAAACCTCAATGATATTAAAAGTAGTATTTAATAATTAATTATTATAGCTACCATTTACAAACTTGACTTGAAATTAAAACAATCTAAAGCTATTATCCATTTATACTTATAAATAATATATTCAGTAACACTGATGCACTAAATAAACACACTTAATTTAAACAACATTTATTCAAATTAAAATGTAGGTACACTTTTAGCATGCGAATGATGCTCCTAATAGA
>CANXYI010041252.1:0-14883 GCA_948208565.1 Hura crepitans
AATGTCATATTAGTAGTGACCTAGTTTTAGCAAAACTGTAAAATATACAAAAGTTGCACAAAAAACTAGGGATTTATACAACCTGGTACTTAAAAATTCTAATTAGGCCATTAGCACTTTAATTGGAATTTTTAGATATTAGGAAGTAATTTTTTGAAAATTGAGTAACATTAAAAGTATTGAATTTAATCGATTTTCCTCATTTTTTGAGCATTGATTTTTAGAGGAGTATGGGGCATAATAAAAGTAAATTTTGTAAATAAAATTGACTATTAATTTGGTATGGAAAGAGAAGAAAATTGAGGAAAAAGGAGGAGAAAATGCATAAAAAATAAATAATTTTGGAAAATATATATATATGATAAAATTTTAAAGAAAAGTTAACTTTTCCCTACATTCTCCTATCTCCCTCTGTTTTAAGAAAGTTGACAGCTTTCTCTCTCTTTCTCACCCATTTTTCTTCTTTTCTTCCTCTATTTAAGCTCTTCTTTGTCTAATTAAACACATTTTTGGTGTCCCTACATTTTTAAATACATCTCAAAAGTGGAAATTGCAAAGGAAAATACTGAAATCCCCAATTTTCAGCTCTCATGAATAGTTAACAATATTTATTCAGGTGAGTTTTTTTTTTTGACTTTAACATTTTTCCTAGGTTTTAAGGGTGCCCAAGAGCATCTCTCCTATTTTAGATCTTTATTTAGTGCATTGGTTGATGAATTTTCAAATGTTTTTCAATTTTTTCTTAGGAAATTCCAACCAAAATAGAGATAAGGGAAAATCGAAGGTGTAGATAGACCTCGGGGTTCCATTTTGACCTTTTCAGTGCGTAACTAAAATATGCATTATTAAATTTTGAGCATCAATTTCTATAATACGCTTAATATGTAATAAATGGACACAAATGTCTAATGTCATGAATGTGAAGCATTTAGTAGACTATATGGCTTTTTATAATGTGTGTTTAGAAGTTTCAGATGATGAGGAATTATTAGGAATGAGTGGACGTACATATTGCTCTTAATTTTCCCTAATGTGAATAATATAGAGAAAATGGGGTTTAAAGTGCTAATGTAACATTTAAACCTAACTAAGCATAAAATGATGTTATTCCATGTTTTTGACATATATAGGAATTAACAAAAATGTGAGAATGCATTAGAATGAAAAATGCTCATAATATGCTTCACTAAGAAAAATGGACATACTATGGAAAATGTCCTCAATTATGCATATATGGACTTTACTCATGTTTTTATGCATGCTTAATGTTATGTCTTATGTATAATGATTATATGCTATTTGAGGCCTTTTTATGGGTGTGGGTCAAATAGGCCTTGAGGATAACTATAGGTGTGACTTAAATGCTAATTTGTTTAAGAAAGGCTAAGTGCTGGATATAAATGAGAATTTGATGTAAATTTGAAATGATCTAAAGTAATGTAAATGTAATAGTGTTTATATTCATAATGCATGAGTTAATTGTTAATTTGATTAAATGGAAACAATGCCAAATAATGCACATAATTTGAAGCATTTTAGAGTTAAAAGTAACAATATTAATAGCAAAAAGGACTTAATGGTCCAATGGCCTCATAAGCCATTGAGGTTTGTAATTTTGAGCTATGAGCACTATTTTTGTATATGTGAAAGTTTTTGAGTTATGGCTATGAATCCTGTGTTGATCATTAATGTGATTTATGATTAATTGCTATGTATGGCTTAATGGAATCATGAGTGTATGTGCATGGAAACACATGAAATGTGAAAAATTGTATGCATACATGTCTAGTGCATTATAGTTGACTATAAACAAGAATGATATCATGCATGAATGGATTTTAGGATCAAAATAGGTTTTAAACATAAGATAAGCTTAAAAGTGTTATTTAACACTAAGTATACCATAATGTGAGTAAATGGATAGATATTTGGGCATAATGTGTTTTAAATGAACTTATGACCTCAAATGAATGTGCAAATCATAGATGCATGGTGATGACCATAAATGGGATGAAAATTGTGTTTTAAATGTGCATGTAGCATAAATATGGCATAAATGTATGTTATATGTGCATAATCACTCAAAAGATGTTTTCGATGTAATTAATCAATTTGATGGTTAAAATAAGTGAGTTAAAAGCTATATAAGCTTACTCATAATGGTGAAACTAAAACTAATCAATTTTAGCCAATGTGATGCAACAACCTAGAAATGGATAGGTTTATTGGTCAACTAAGGGATATAGTAGTTTCTAGGGCACTTTTGTACATATATTATGATCCAAGGATTCACTGTATGTCTTATCTATGGATTTACATTGTGATCTTCAGATCCATACTGGTGCAACTACCATAAGGTCCCGTAGGGGCCATAGCACAATTACATACAGGTGTAGCAGCGTAAGCCTAGATAGGTACTGCACACTCTTTTATATGTTAGTGCAGTAGCTAGTAGGTCCACAATATGGGCCACTACACAATTCTTGATCCCATTATCCATATGTTTGGAGTTATCCAAATTGGGCTTTAAAAGGATAAGGTAAATATGTAAATGAAACTATAATATGTGTTATGATAGTAAAAATGGCAATTTGGTACAGCGTATGAACTAATGTGGGTTCAATTGTAATAATTCATTGATTTTTTATTGTATGATTGCCATATATGTGGTATGATTTAACATATATGTCAGGTCCAAAATGTGGTCCACTATACAATTCTTGATCCTGTTATCCATAAGTTTGGAGTTATCCAAAATGGGCTTTAAAAAGATAAGGTAAACATGTAAATTAACTTATAACATGTGTTATGATAGTAAAAATGGTAGTTTGGTGTAGCATATGAACTAATGTGGGTTCAATTGAAATAATTCATTGATTTTTGATTGTATGCTTGCTATACATGTGGTATGATTTCACTTATGCATAATGAATGTCTTATGATCATAAAAATGGCATATCTTAGTTTGCATGAGTAACATGTAAGATAATGACTAGTTTATGCACAAGCTTTAACTGCATATAAATGGTATGGTAATAACATGGTCAGCATAAGTTATTTTGATTAAGCCACTAAGCATTGGCTTAGTGCATTATTTGTTTACAATGCATAGGGAAAAAGGCATTTTAAGACTTGAGCCTTAAGACATCAAGGTTATCAACAGAAGGCTTTGTTTTGGTAATTATCATTTCCATATAATATAGTTATATGATGTATAGGTTGGGCACTCAATGTTGTAAATGTAAAGGAAATGGGCCCAAATTGTATTTAAGTTATTCTTTTTTGTTTTCAACTTTGTAAACATTTATAAACTATTTAAAAGCATATTTTGTTACATGATATCTCTTTCTGAGGTTGAGATATCTTGAGATTGTGTTTGTGTGATATGGAGTGATCAGAGGATGACATGGATGTTGTATAAGTATGTGAAAGATATAAAAGTGTATTTTTACTATACAAGTTACTATTCAAAAAATTGGGATAGTGCTCGATATAGCCATTATACTACCAAAATTTTGGCATGAGGATTCTTAAGTTTTAAATATGTAATGTTGTTTGAAAAAGTTTTTGAAATTCAAAATTCCACAAGTGAAAGTTTCAATAATTATGCTTTATAACAAGTAAGTAAGTTTGGATATCTCAATTTGCTTACCCTCCTTGGTTGGGCTCAGTGACTAAACCAGGTAAGGGGTGTCACATTAATGACAATGGACTATTTATAATATTTCAATACTGGGTTGCATTGATCCTAAGTCAATTTGAGCAAAAATGAAATAATTTTACCATTCAGCTTACACTAGGTCACTATTACCAAATAGTGCCGTAAAAACTTTACTTGCATTTTTAACTATCAAAATGACTTTATTTTCTCTTCAAATTTCACCCAAAATTTTATAATGATTAATACTTCCATTCACTAAGATTAGTGTGACCTAGAAACATTATTCTCATCCCAAGAAGTACTTTTCATAATTTCAAGATTTTCAGGCATTATATTAGCACTCTATGTAGCCTTATAATCTCATCAATGTTTAGCTATGCAAGCTTTTCCAATGAGTAGCCCATTCTTATTAGGATGAAGTGTGTTGTCATAGTCAACATATCAAAAATCACCTACACTATATCCCATTTGTTCCTAGTTATAAGTAACCTAACTATAAAGACCATCATGATTCTCTCCCTCTTCCACTCTAGTATTGTTATGGGATAAAGCAATTCAGAGGGAACCTAGTGTTTAGCTTTCACTTGTTAGCAAATAAGGCATTTAGTCACATAATCAGTTATATCCATTTTCATTCTAGGTCACTAGTAGTAAGGCTTTAAGTCATGATACATTTTTTATACTACTAATATTATGGCATATGGAGAATTATGGGCCTTCTACAAAATCTATTTCTTAATGTCTTATATGTTAGGCACAGATAGTCGATCATGGTAAAACAATCATCTATCTACTTTAATCTCATGTTTAGTAGACTTATCTTCTTTAATCAAGTTCATTATATGCATGGGGTAACAATAATCATTTTAGGCATATTTCACTTGTCGAAGCAAGCTAGGTTTCACCTATAATTTTGCTAATAAGGCCATATCCTCTAAGTATTATAATTGATCATTCATTGCTTTTATAGCACATAAGAATTTCTTACTCAATGCATCTACCAGTACATTTACTTTCCTAGGATGATAATCAATCAAGTAATTCTAATCCTTGACAAATTCCATCCACCTTTATTAACACAAATTCAACTCGTTCTAGGTAGGCAAGTATTTAGACTATTATAGTCTGTGTACATATAGCATTTCTCACCATAAAGGTAATGCCTCTAAATCTTCAAGGCAAACACATGGCAGCTAATTCAAGGTTATGGGTTGGATAATTCCTTTCATGTGGCTTCAATTACATAAATGCATAAGCCACTACCTTGTTATCCTACATCAATACACACTCGAGTCCATTGTGAGAAGCAACACCGTAAATGACAAAGTCCTTAACTGACTATGGTTGTGTAAGAATAGGAGCTTCTATCAATATAGCTTTCAATTTGTTAAAGATTTCTTGACATTTATAATCCCACACAAATTTCACATCTTTCCTCAATATGCATGTCATGAGAGTAGCAATCATTAAGAACCCTTTGATGAATCGCCTATAATAATTGACTAATCCTAAGAATATCCTAATTTTTGTCACATTCCTTGAAGGCTTCCATTCTAATATAGCCTTGATTTTACTTGGATCCACCTTAATCCTATCATCTGAGGCAATATATTGCAATAAGGCTACTTCATTTAGCCTAAAACTCACACTCAACTTAGCATAAAGTTGCTTCTCCTTTAGGGTTTGTAATACCATCTTGAGATGTTGTTCATGCTCTTCTTTGGTCGTAGAATACACTAGAATGTCATCATTGAACACCACTACAAATTGAACTATATATGGCATAAATATTTGGTTCATTAAGTCTATGAGTGTAGTTGGGGCATTAATCAGCCCAAAAGGCATAACTAAGAATTCACAATGCTTATATCTAGTGTAAAAGGCTATTTTTTATACATCCAATTCCTTTATCCTGAGTTAGTGGTACTTAGATCTAAAATCAATCTTTGAGAAAATAATTAATCCTCTAATTTGATCAAATAAGTCATCGATCCTAGGTAGTGGGTATTTATTCTTGATCATTACTTTGTTAAGATATTGGTAATCTACACACGACCATAATGAATTATCCTTCTTTTTCACGAATAAGACTAGTGTTTCCTATGGTGAGACATTAGGTTTAATAAAACCTTTATCCAATAAGTCTTGCAATTACAATTGCACCTTCAATTCTTCTATAGGTGCTATTTTATAAGGGGCTATTAATATTAGTGTTGTGCCTGGGTATACTTTAATAGCAAACTCAATTTCACACTCAGGTGGTAACCTTGGTAATTCATTTGGAAAGATATATGGAAATTCTACCACTACTAGTATTTGGCTAACATTGGATCCTAGCTTTTAGTATCAACCATATATGCTAAATAAGCTTGACAACTATTTTAGATCATTTACCTAGCGGTCAGTAAAGAGATAACATTAGATATCAAATCTGTTCTTTCACTAGCCATTGTAATTTTATCCCCATCTACTATCTAGAGAATAAGTCCCTTTTATCTATATTCCCTCATAACATGATGTTTAGATAGCCAATCCATACCCAATATAATGTCAAATTCATTGAAAGGTAACTCGATAAGGTTCACTGGAAGATATGTACTTAGACAATTAAAGGATCATTTTTGCACACCCTATTAACTACCACATGTTATCCTATAGGATTACTGATCATGATTTCTATATCTAGAGGCTCTGACTATAACCCTCTATCCTATGTGTTCGCATCCCTTCCTTTTTTTAGCCTAATCAAATTGAAACAACAAAGGGCTCAACTTAAATCTCACTCCTTGAGTCTCAAAAGACGAGAAGAAATTTAGAGGAATCTCAATTGTTCCTATTTGATTAGTCTAGAAAGAATAAGTTGGGCACTATAAGGTAGGAGTCGCCACCCAACTAGAGTTAGGAAATACCTTGTAAGGCCGAAAGCAGAGTGGTTTGGGACCCTACTCTTATTTATACCTCAAGTTAATACGAACTCTCATATTAAATTTATTATTTTATCCTTTTTCTTAAGTAGGTTTTGAAATTAAATAAATCATATAAAGAAATGATAAAATACAAATTTAAACATAAAGGAAATAAATAAAATTATAGATTATCATACATCAAACCAAGTAATTGATTTTCTTTGAGAACTTTGGTTCTCACGTGCCAATTTATGAAAATAGATTTTATCATTATGACTTTTATTAAGGAAAAAGCAAAACCCATTTTATTAGGAAAACTCTAATTAATTAGGTATAAAATGATTTGGTTATTTTTTATGATGTGTAAAAATTGTTTTCTACCTATTACAACATTCACTAAATATACAGGGAAATAATTGGAATGAAAATTAAATTACATGGCAATTACCTAAAATGCATTCTAACCCAAAAAGGAAATAAAAATTACATGAAAGTTACCTAAAATACATTTTAATAGGACAAAAATAAAATTACATTGAAATAACCTAAAATACAATCTAACTGAAGAATAATAAATAAACAAAATAAATAAAAAGAATAATGAGAAAGTAAGGAGAAGAATAAAAATAACAAGAAATAAAAATAAAGGAATCATAAAGGGCTATTTCATTGATATTTGATGAAAAGAAAGAAAGAAAGAGTCAAACAAACTCTCAATAGATCAAACAACTCGCATTACAACAAATAGAATGTTAGTATAATAAATAAAATAAAAAGATGAACAAAACAATTAATAGATAAAATAAAACAAATAATCAAATAAATACAACAACAATAATAAAATATGGATAATAAGTTATCAAATCTAACTGGTAGATAGATAAAGGAAAATAAAAGAAGAAGGAGAAGGAATGTCGACCCACCATATATAATTGCCTTTAGGAATGAGCTCGAAAGCAAATGAGTGGAAAACTTTTAAAATAATATCTCAAAATAAAAAAAAAAGCCTTGAAGAAGTATTTTTTGCATCTTTTTAGTGTGTACTTACCCAGAAAAGTCGACCTCTATGATTGGTATGGAGTTTGCCTTTTATAGACAAAACTTAAGGCTAAAAATGGCCATTTTGGCCTAAAGGAAATGAGCATTTTCTTAGCCAAAATGGTCAGTCCCATATGTTGAATAGCCATTTTCTAGAAATGACCATTTTCACCTTTAAAATAGCCATTTTCAATGGCCTGTTTAGGAATTTTTTTAGGAGTCAAATGTGTAAAATAGCATTGTATTGGGAGCCAAAGATGGTCATATCAATAGAGTGAAAACCACCTTTTGGCCTAAAAAAGTCTATTTTTACTTAAGGAAAATAGCTGTTTTAAGTGGTAAAATGACGTTGTTTTGCCCCAAAACAGTGAAAATAAAACTTTTTTTAATTGATTTTTTTTTTGAAAATTTTACTCAGTTTCAAGAAATTTTTAATTGGCTCAAACCTTCAGCCCAACACATATGCCTATTTATCTCACATTTTTTGTCGCACCGTGATCTTGTCGAGCCGAGTTAAAGTCCACAATCAAAACATAACTATTTTCTCGAGTCTTGATGACAACATTCTTATTTATCATAATTTTTCTATCTTTTTTTTTATCATTAGGCAATCCCATCACAAGAGCCCTAGAACTTAGTGTCTACATTATGCCAGTGTGATGCAAACATAAGAATGTGTAAATCATAGGTTAGCTAATGCCAAATAGGTAAATTAAAGAAATAAAATGTACCAACTATAACATTTAGGGAGTCTATCTCCTATCGAGCTCTAATAGCATACTAACATATTGGAGCCCAAGCTTCTATCCTATGGCTAACCTCAGATTTGGGCTTTTAACTCCCTCCAGCTTTATCTCTCTTGTTCTTTTTCTAACTCTTAACTAGTGTTAGTGATGAAGCCTAAAGTTTTCTAGAGTCCTCTGCTCTCAATGGAAAATCTTTTTGGTCGTGACCTCTGGACTTGCATTTGTAGTGTGCATTTGAGATATATCTACAACAAATTCCTCTATGTCTCCTCTTGCATGTCCTATATACAAGCAATACGCTCCTAGCTATAAAGACTAGTACACTGGTAGCTGGCCTTCGCTATCAAGGTTTGAATTTTCCTACTTACCCAGACTTCTAAGTCAAGGTTGATTTCTATGATGGCTAGATAGCTATGTTTCCCTTCTACTTCTTAACCACTTTTAGGGTAGAACTGGCTCAATCTATAGTGAAAGATCTCTTTTTCTAGAGATTCTCCCTCTTTTCTTTCAATATATCTTTAACTATGTAGGCTATAGTGACGAACGGAGCAAATTCCCTAATCTTACTCACAGCTACCTATAGCCTGATATTAATATCGAGGCCCTTCTCAAACCTTTTATAGCTCTCCTCTTCACTGGGTAGAATTTCCCTTGCATACCTTCTCTACCTTGCAAACTCTTTCTCATATTTTGATATAGGTCATTCCCTCTATTTCAAGTTAAGGAAATCCTGTCTTTTCTTCTTTAAGTATCTCTATAATATACCTCTTTCTAAACTCCTATAAGAAGAAGTCCCAAGTTAAGTCTACTGGAGCTCTATGCTTTGAAACTATCCTCTAACAATGGTACACCTCCTATAATAATAAGGTGGCAAAGATCAAGTTCTCTTCTAAGGTGCATTTTAACTGTTCCAAGATTGGTCAGTTCTTTCGAGCAAATATTCAGTTATGGTGGAATCATCTATATTTGTCCCTAGGAAATCTATATTTCCCATCTTCTTTACTCACTCTAGGTATGTCTTTTAGAGGACTTGGGATGGTTGTGCTGGTGGCACTAGTTGTAACGGTAGGGCAACTATTGTTGTAGCCTATTTGAGTAGTTCCATCATCTATTACAACAACACTAGTTATGTTGGTGCTGACTAGGCAGGTGTAAACTAAGCTGCATCACTAGGTACCAATGCTTTTAAAACCATCGACTCCTAGATAGTTGTAAGACAATGACTCTCCACCTCCTCTTCATAGCCGGTGGTATTAGTTCACTTATCTTTAATCTATATTAGAGAACAAATATCAACCTTAAATAATGCAATGTCTTGTGATGTATGTAAAACCTTATGGCACTCATATGTAACCTAATACACTAAAGAATGCCTAAAGCCACTCTAATACCACCTAATGTGATACCCCTTACTAGACTAAGTAGCTGGACCTAAATGAGAGATGGCATATTATGACACCCCTTTCCTAAACCATTGCTAGCTTTAATAAGAGATTAGACATTAACTAACTTTATTTAGTTCTGCCATTATCTTTTTAAAACCCTATTATGTGTGAGTGTGATTTATGAATCATCCTAGGTCTATATGTAAACAATTCTTGTCATACATGCACTTAAAATATCACTGTTACACTTAGATAGAAATCTAGTAGCATAATGGTTGCACAGTGTCATGTCCCAAAATAAAACCTATAAAAAGCAACACTTTTATAAAGTCCCAATCTTAATCCATCATCTTGGACCTATCTAGTCCTCACAACCCATCTTAATCCATATCATCATAATCAATCTATCATATTAGTTATAATATTTATACCATCAAAACATAGTCAAATCCACACATGTGCATGTCGTGATGATATAATATCGGTCACATTAATTTACATGCCCAAGCTCACTTTAAGTATAATATGTATATGAGACAAACTAACTTATCATGTCTATCTACATATAAGCATTGTCTACTTTATATCCATCACACTACATAATGCAAAAATATAACAAAATTATTGTAGCCAACTCTATTGCATTGTTGCTTTGAGGGTAGCTTAAAGCTAACTATCTATAACTTATGCATAAAAAACATGATGCACTAGGAATAAAAGCTTAGTGGTCTATTTGATAAAACATGCATACACTCGCACACATAATCACATTTAACATGCAATGGCACATAAAACCCATGTCATGAAGTATGCATAGACACTCTTATACCCATGTTGTTACATACTTAATCATGTTATGTTATTTAGTTTCAACATAATACTTGTGTCTTTAATTTATTTCCAACTTTATATTTATTACTCTACATACAATTCTTTATCATTACTTAGTGAATATATGATCGACACAATACCAATACTAGATATTGAGATCATAATGTGTAGTGGCTAATATTTTAGGCCTCACAACTACTACACTAGCATGAAGGTGTGCAGTGGCCCTACTGGACCTCACAGCTGCTACACCAGCATGATATATCACTATAATTGTGCAGTGGTCCTGTTGACACTCTTAGCAGTGGCACTCACATTAAGACTATGTGTTGTACACCTATTAGACCTGCCAATGGCTACACCCATATAAAAATATCATATCATATCAATCAATGACATATATATGTGCAATGGCTCTCATAGACCTCATGGTGGGTGTAACTGCATGAACCATGACACCAAAATGTCCTAGCAGCTGCTACTTTCCTAGTTGATTGGTCAATCTATCCAATAAGCTATCTAACCCATATAGTCCATCGACATCTTTCCTTTAGTTATAGGTAGATCATGTATCTTATGTACCATTCCTCATGTAAGAATCCATTTACATGTTTATCCAATTTAGGTATACTTATTAACCAACAATTTACCATTTTGTGGTATGTTACGTAACCACTTTTTCGCAATATCACATTATTGCATGCATTATCCTTTTCCATTACATTCAAGTGATCATTTTCATATTATTCACCTTATAACATAAGTTCTATCAATCATATTATCATTTGATCAACATGCATTGCAAATCACAATATGTCAACATGTATTATATATTGCATATCTCAGCACCCAACATACATATCTTACATACCTAACATCTGCATCTTCATACATATTCATTATTTTGCATTTCTAATTCATAATGTATCATTTATTTTGGCCTAATACACTTCAATTTCATCATCTTTAACCTTAATTACCTTAATTACAATCATGTCCTTTTCATACATATCATTCGATAAAGCTTAAATTTCTTCCATTTAAATTATTTTTTACCTAATTCTCATTAATTCCAATTATTTAACATGCCATATATCCAAACATTACACAATTACCATTTTATGGTTATCCAAACCCCTAAACTAACAAAGTAAGCATATTACACCTATTATTTAAAATGCATAAAACTCTAAATTGTACATATACTTTATAAAATACACTTATAGGGCAATTATTCAACTTCTCGAGAGGCACCTCACACCTTCTCATTTCCTCTAGCTTAGCTTTCCTTCACTTTCTCTAAGTTACATGATAAGAATTAAATTAGAAAAATTCATTATAAAATTTACACTACACAAAACTCAAAAATAACACTAGAATCATTAAATCGAGCATCCCTAATTACCTGGAAAAATGCTAGGGTTTCAAAAATATGCTTACCCAATTTTATGGGTTCAAGGCCCTAACCCTTCGAATCTCTCTTCCTCCTTGAAATCAACCTCTTATTGCAAAATTGACAATGAATTAGAGCTTTAGACATAGAGAGGATCGATTTTAGTAGTTGAATCAAAAATTTGAATTGAGATTTCATGGAGAAATTAAAAAAACATGGGAGAGGAGAGAAAGAATGGTGGCATTAGTACAAAGAGGTGGGAGAAGGAAGTTGAGTTTTTAATTTCATACACCACACACACATGCACTTACCCTTTTATATTAGGACCATAGACAATCACAATTTAGCCATATGCTAATTTGATGGCTAAAATTAATCCTATGTAAGTTTAAAGATTTGAAAATGTGCTTTTAATTCTTAAGGTCTTCAAAAATTCCTCCCTAAGTGCCAAAAATTATAGAATTTCCCAGTATAGAAACCACTAAAATTTTGTGTCCAAAAACCAATCTAAACTTAATTAATTAATCAATCACATTTTTAAGAAATTTAATTAAAATACTTATTGATGTTAAAAAATTTTGATTTTACCACCATTAGACTATTTGAAATTTTTGGCCTTCAAATCATGCTATTTTTAGATCATTTTGAGCACATCTAGAACATTATATCATTTGCTTAAATTGAGTTCACCATTCACCATTCAATAGATACTGATGTGAAAATTTTTATTAGTTCAATTATTACTCTAAATACTTTATTTTCATTCCTTATTTCACCCATTATAGTTTTATGACTAATACTTCCTATCAATTACCTCAGTGTGACCTAGTTTCTAGAAAGTACAATTCACACCTTAAGAAGTACCATTCTTAAATCAAAATTTTGAGTGTTACATATGTAACTATAGGATATGGGCCTAAAAGAGTGTATAAGTGGTTTGTAATTTTATTAAAGTTGAAGTATGGATTGATGTATGCATGGTTATACTTTTATATGTTTCTTGCTTCTTATGTGTGCTTGAAACTAAGATGTGATTATGATGGTTGTGAAGATCAGATAGCTCATGGAAATTAATTATGTGATTATGAAACATATATAAAAGTGTTGTTTTTTGTAGGTTACTATTTGGGCTTCTATGATTGGATAACTATTATGCTGCCAAATTTTTGATGTAATGATCCCTAATAGTATACCTATGATGTGGTTTTTGTTAAGATGGTTTTTTATGAGTATACATGTTATGTGTGTATACAAAGAGGATTTAAAACCTTATGAGATATAAGTGAGTAGGACATCAATTGTGTTCTGCCTATCATTTGAATCTAACAAATAGACTGGGTAAGGAGTGTCACATTCCATATATGGATGTTGTTGAATTCTATATCTTTTAAATAAATTTCTAATTTCTTCTTAGAATTAGACACCATTATTAGTTTTTACTTGATGGCGTACCCTACATCTACAAATGATTTAGTTTTCTATGAATTTCCTCATTTCTTTTCCCCCTTGTTAGCTAAAGTATTAAGCTTCAACCTATTTAATGAAATAGTCTATAGCTACCATAATGAACTTATGACCCTTTGAATTTGGCCTTACTTCTTTAATAATGTTAGTTTAAGCTATGAAAGGCCAAGGAGATGATAAGTTATGTAGTTTTATTAGAGGTATGTGCTTAAAGTTTGCCTGAATTTGGTAATCATGGCATTTCTTAGCAAACTCAAATCAATCAATTTCCTTAGTACTCCAACAACACCATTGCCTTAATATTTTCTTTGCTAATGCTACTGTATTCATATGAGGTCCATAAGTACCAACATGTCTTTCATCTATGACCTCCTTGGCTTCTTCATCACTTAAACACCTAAAGTGAACTCAATTTGACTACCTCTTGTATGATTAGCCACTAAAATACAAAAATTGAGAGGTTAAATACTTTGATGCTAACTTATCTCTCACACTAGTCCCATCAAGTGGATTCCCATCCTTTAGGTAGTCCTCAATGTCATAGTACTAAGGGTGATAATCTATACCTCAATTTATGTAAGAAAATTGCATCTTCTTTAGCTCATTAAATAGTGAAAAAAAAGGGTTATGATTATAAGTGGTGATTTAGATTTACCCTTAAGTTCTAAAATACTAACTAAGCTTACTAATGAATTAAAATTTTGTCTTATTTTATTGGCCACATCAACATAATATTTTAACTTCTCTTTTTAATCTCCTATTGTCCTTCCACTTGATAAGTGACTAGCATTGAATCTCTATATACTTCAACATCTTTTATTCCATGAGCAATAAGAGATTTCAAACCAAATAAACATGCCTCATATTAAGCCATGTTATTTGTTACTTTCAATACAAGTCCTTTTGCTAGTGGAATAGGTTCCTTTTAGGGTGACACCTAAAATTACCCCAACTCTAGCTCGGTTTTGGTTTATTGCTTCATCAAAGAATATTTGCCATCCTTGAATATTGAATACCCCTTGGTGCTCATCTAGGAACTCTATTTCCCATTTTCAATTGTCAATGATAGATATTTGGGCAAGAAATGTGACACCCCTAACCTAACCCGATCTCTAATTTCGAATGAGGAGCAACACACAATCAATATCTAAACATACTTTACTAAAAAAACAATATAATTTAAAACCCTTTTAAGATCTTGGCTAACATGAAAACTCTTTTAAAATGTGACTTAACAAAAACGAATTTTATTATTATACTATACGTAAAATCATCGTGCCAAAAATCTATAGCATAATAATTGCACCATTGACATATTCCTACTATGAATAGTAATTTTCAAGAAGAACACTTCTATTTGCTTAGACATCATATCTCAAATCACACTAACCTCTTAATTATCTAGACATACACAAACATCCATCTAACTCAAAAAACATATATTAAACCACATCCATAA
>CANXYI010041283.1:0-11858 GCA_948208565.1 Hura crepitans
TCTTTTTTTTATTTCATTTATTTGAAACAAATAGTGTCCATTTGACTGCCCCGAGTTTGAATTTCACGGCGGCTGCAATTGATAAACGTGGGATATGCAAAGCAAAAGGAAAAAAGACATTCCACAAATTGATAATATAGCTATTCATTTTGGTCTTTGATGGACAGCACAACATGTGATTTTAATTTTATGGGGATGTTTAACTTGGATTGGTGTACACAAAATATTATCTGCTTTGCATTAGGATAATAAGCAATGAATATTCATTAAACTATGTTAAAATTGGAAATAGCATTGCCTAACATTCATAATTAAAAAAGCAATAGCCAAACACTCATAGTTAAAAAAAGAAAAAAAATTAAGATATTTCTTTTTCATCTCTAAGTGAGCATTATATGCATAGAGATGGTCAGAGGTAGGTGGCATATAGCACCCAAAACATCTTCAGGATGGTGGCTTTATTTTACGAATCACGTTTAGGAAACCTCCCATTCTAATGCATCGTCTTAAAAGGAAAAAAAAAAATTGAAATGATATTTTTTTTCATTTATAATCCTTGAATTACAGTGAGGAATAGTAGTAAAGACATTAAAGAAATGTAGACAGAAAGAAGGGGAAGCATGTTATGGTTGGAGTGGAAGAAGAGGGAAGCAAATCTTAGGAGACGAATTCTCTTCGCTCTCTACTTACTGTGGTCTCTGGGATCTAAATCTCTAAACCGTATCTTTAGCATGTGATGTAACCTCCTACGCTACATATTTTAATTTCCTACCCCATAAATTTCGTGCATTATTTTATGCACCATACCCACCCTACAAAGGAAAAAATACATATATTGATTAGTGGGTTTTTTTCCAAGCAATTGGATACATTCACCGATAAGTTACTGTCACACGGCTTTTATAATTCCAGGTTGATTTATAAATTAGCAACTAAATAGAGATGTTAGAGTTGCCCAAACAAGACTGCAGTTGAGTGCATTATGGCAATCGCCTAGTTGTTACAAAAAAAAAAATCATTACTAAAACAGGAATTATCATCCATCTTTTTCTAACAAACCTCACCTAAAATACAACAATTTCAGAATACAAGTCTTCTATTTAAATTCAAAAGAAAAAACGCAGCCTGTAACCAGCAAACCATTCCGACCAACTCCAGAGAACATAAATCAATTTAAAACGAAAATGACGTGATAACAATCACTACTAACATAGTTGGACGAGATGCTCGAAAGCCCCCATCCATCCATCCATATCCAAGACATTCTGTACGTTATATGTCATTTCTTGCCTTACCAATGCTCAAAATTTATTCCATTGTTCCCACACTCAACTCAAATATCAAACTTTGATCTATTAATTTCAATAACTTCTAACAAGTTGAAAATTCTCTTTCAAGGCATTTTTTTTAAAGTCCAAATTACATTGTAATCCATATGCCCAACAACCATGCAACGATGTCAAACATAAACTAACTCTCAGTCTGCTCCCTGAGCCTGCGAATAGTGCTCCTGACTGTCACCGCACTTGCAGTGCTGTTAAGGCATATAAATCAAGTAATTAGAATTACCACGCAAGGTGATACGCATTTAATAAATTTCCAATACATACTTCAAGGTGTAAGCACCCCCTGCTTTCACTTTGCCACAGTCTTTGCATCCCCAGATACCAACGGCCTTCCTCTTCACCGCGTACTGTGAGATGTAACATTTTATATAAATTAGACAAATGTTTTCACAGACAAGTAGCTGCATATGTTAAAAGACAGTAGGTCAACGAGTTAAGAGCAAGATTATGAAGGATTGATTACCTTCCCACAGAATTCGCACAAATACTTGCTGTGCTGACTGACCTCCATCTTCTTAATCTGCTTCCTCAGACTAGCACCATAACGGGTGCCTGCAATTTGAATATGATGTAAGTGCCATATATCTATCCAAAAGGTTGACATGTACACATGTTGACACCATATATGTACTCGCAAGACAAGAGAAAGATCCAAAAATATAAAGGCAGAGATATAAGGTACATACAAGAATAGGAACATAGGCCACAGAAAAACCTGGTGAAAGTAACATTATCATTACGGTGACGGTATTTTAGTAACCTAAGAAGATATCCACAGCTTACAATACCTTTCAACTATGATTGTCAATGGCAGTAAGCAATTAATCAGATTGTTCAATTACTCGACAAATAATTGCCTATAAAACATAGCATTCCGAGTACATTTAAGCCTGAAGCAATACATTTCCTCTTAATGAGAGACATTTTGACAGAGTGAACTATCCAGCCATGTACTTTTGAAAATCAAAAAAGAACTCATTGAAACTAAAACATTCTTCGACAACTAGTGAGTACGCAAGACTCCGAGAATCAAGTCATTGGCATATGCACACACACCAGTGTTTGTCATTTCGACGTCCAATCATCAGTAGAGCAAATGAAACAAAATAAAGCAGGCCTAGTAGTACATACCATACTTCCCAACAATACCAGCCTTTTTGGTTCTCTTGGTCTACACATTAAAAAAAATGAACAAAAATGGAACGTTAGCCATCAAAACAGGAAATAAACAGAAGTCGTAAGATGACATTCACAAACAATAGACACAAGATAACTAGTACAATCAGGCCAATGATATTTAAAAAAAATGCAAAAATATTCTCCACCCCATCACATACAAAATTCTACATGCCATTGCCAGTGCACTTACTGATGGACGAAATAACATAGAGCAAAACCGAGCTAAGAGCCTGGAATTTAAATCTTCATTTACAGCATAGATTAATAACTAGTTATTTCAATAGATGAGAATATACAGGAACAAGAAAAATACAAAAATTCCTCTTACATATAAATTAGACAGGAAAGACCAGAAAACAACTAGAGAAATCAGGCACTGTAAAGCTGTAAAACCAGAAAATTCAGAGAAAAAGAAGATAACAGAACTAGAAAAGTATAAGCATACGAGAGAGAAGCGAAAGTTACCATGTTGGACGGCTCTGAAGAGAAAACCCTAGAAATCTATTCTACTGGAGCAGGTAGCAGATCCAGAGTTTGATATATATATATATATATATATATATATATATATATATATTTGTGTGTGTGTATGACGCCCTAACTGACTTGCACCTAACTGCGCTTGCCCGTTACTTTGGACTTTACTGGGCCTTGCTCGTAATATATGATGCTGATGTTTTAAATGGACTGGGCTCCAGACCCGTTACACGTGGACCTCACTGGGCAATGCTCGTTACACAATTTGTTAATTTCTTTTCCACAAATATAAGTGTAATGCGACTGTCGCCCTTCTCTAATGAAATTAACCAGAGAGGCGGAACGAATTCTTTGGCCTGGAATAGAAGATCTACCCTGAAATCGCAATCACTTTCTTTCTGATTCAGTGATTCTTATGCTGAATGAACTGGAAGTATCAGTGTTCAAAAGAACTTAGGAGGAAAAATAAAAAATAAAAAATAAAAAAGGGAACAGGGAGTAACACCCAACAACAACATCGTAAAAAGAAATCAGAAGGATCAGCATTTAGTATGAAGTTATGCTACAACAATCGATTTTAAGCTACAAAGTTTTAACTGCTTAACAAAGAAATTAAAACTGCAAAATTTATAACGGCAAATGAGGATAGATTTGGATTGCAATCACTCAAATAGCTTAGCTGACCACTACAGCAGATGAACTCCAAATTCCCGGCTATCTTTTGCACCCACCCTAAAATGTGCCTGCTGATAATTTCCTTGAAAAATTGGAACCCCAAACCCCTCCGCACAGCTTGTGAAGTCTAATAAACAATTTTCCCCATCCATATATTTATGTATAAAGATAGCAATGGGTCCAGAATTTTGAGCTTAGAGACTGCCCTGCAGTTGGTCCAGAAGCATTTCATTGTCCTCATTGCCCTCACTGCCATTTCTATCCCCACCGCTCTCCTTCTCAGTCAACAGTTCGTTGCTGGTGATATGTAATCCAATGAGTGAAGCATAAATTTTATCCTCAAGATATCCTGATTCCCTCAACAAATCCTCTAAAATTCTCCTACTTGCCATGTCAGCTTCTTCTTCGCACAGGTTAAAGAACTTGGATACAATCACAGGCTTCGGCTTCCAACTTTTTGACCCTTCAGCAAGTAAAGCTTCCTTAAAGCAAGACACAGCTTCCGATATTCTCTTCTCTCGTATATGCCCATCTGCAAGAATCTCCCACGTACTTGCATTTGGCTTTCCTCCCACTTCTATCATATGGTTAAAGAAGTCTTCAGCCTTGCCCAAATTTCCCTCTTTAACATACCAACCCATCAGTAGGTTTCCTATTCTAGGGTCATAAGATGTCTTAATTGGCAACCATTCCTCATAAATCTTTTCTGCCCCTTCAATTTCATCCATTCGGACCAGAGATGAGACTATAGCATGGTATCCCAAGTTTGGAATACTTGGAAAGACCGATTTATATATGTTCCATATGCGGTAAAGCTCTTCCCTGTTACCAACATTACCATATAGACTTAGGAGATAATGATAAGGTATCCGATCTCGGCCCGTGATTCTGCTCTCAACCTTCCGCAGGCAATCTTCAGCTTTTTCTAGTTTTCCCATCTTAATATACATTGTAGCCATCGTGCTAAATGTTGTCCAGTTAGGATTAATGGTGCTATCCAGTTTCATTCGCTCAAATGCCTCTTCCATCTTTTCTTCAGATCCTTGGGATCCACGAGATGATAACCAAATATTATAGGAATATATGTCAAGTCGTATGTTTTTCTCCATCATTTCCAAAATCATCATGTCAACTTTATCATACTCCTTAAGATTCATATATAGAGTCATCATCACATTGAATGGCAGTGCGTGTGTGGCATAGCCTTTATTTCTCATTTCACCAATTAAAGATTCTGCCTTTTCTCTCATTTTAGCTCTCACATACGCATTCAGCAAAGCCCCAAAAATCCTCCTGTCTTTTATAGTATCTGGAACCCTTGTAAAAAAATCTTCAGCACTAGAAACTCCACACACTTTGGCAATAAGGTCTAGTTGAATTGCAGCATCACTAGCAGATAATCTAAACCGCTCTTCTCTATTGTTCATCCAATCATATACCTACAAGGTATTGTCATTGTTCACATTGGTTATTGAGTAAAACTCAAGTCTACCAGGATCAAACAGAAAAATTAATATGCACAGCTTAAGCCCTTTTTCCCGGGAGGGGGCTAAGCACAGCTAAACCTGCATTGACATAAACATTATCCTAAAATAGAATCCACAGTAACTGATAAGCTAATCAGACCAAGACAACTACTAATGACAATTTGCGTATTAAATGCCACCAATCCATGAAAGAGTAAAGAGGAAGGAAAATAAAAAAAGAAAATCCACTTCGTAATATTTTGCCTTGAAGAGCAAAACTACCATACCACACTTGTCCACAAAAAATGGTATTCGGTAACTTAACCACTGAAGATCATAAGTTGAAATACTCACAGATAGCATAAATCCAATCTATAAGCTACGAAACCAAGAAACAAAAGCAAGCTCAAGCATAACACTATGCCAAAAGAATCAACAAAAAAGCAAATAAGGAGAGTACCAATTTACCTCAAGAGCTTGCTTGTGGCGCTTGAACTTCCTCAATTCCTTGACAACCCTACATAGCTCCCACTTAGTGAGCTTCTTGCCATTTTTCTCCATCTGGTTCAACACGGTCCCAGCGCCCAATTCGGGGTTTTCCATCAGTGAAATTTTCCTGTAGACAGAGTTCCATTTGATCATGGGTCTCCTCTCATAATCCATAGTTCCATAACTGTGGATTTGAGATATGGAGCATGTGATTGGAAGTTTCAGGCAATTTACAGTTTGGCGAAGGGCAAAGTATGGATTCTTCCATGAAAGGGGTCGGGAGTAGGAGATCGTGGAGGAGAGCGAAGCATTTTGGTGGTGTAAAGAAGGCTGAAGAAGCATCGCTGTGTTGGAGCTTTTGGAGAGTAGAACGTCAAACGAAGCGCAAGGGCGAAGTTTTGGTTAAGAGCACCTAGCGGGTTTTGAAGATAAAGCTTGGAAATTACGGGAAGGTACATGCTTTTTAATTCGAGTAATTTGCACATGTACTTATTATATATTTATTAATTTTTTTTTTAAATTTATAATTTTTTTTTTTAAAAGTCTTATAATCCGCTTAACAGATTAATTTTTTAATTTTAATTTTATTTTAAAATTTTTTATTTTATTTTTAAAATTCGTATCAGAATCGATTAGGACAATTCAAAAAATTTTTAAATCCAATTTGAATAATTCTAATTTTCCACACGTCACAAATAAAAAAATACTTTTTATATATTATAAGCCAATACAAATAATATTAATTCATCATAATTGACTATAAAATTACTGTTATAGCTAAAATTTACAAATAAATTCAATATATAATTCTCAAAATTAATATAAAATATAAAAATTCCATAAATTTAAGTAAAATTAGAATTAAAACATAATAAAATAGTGGTTTGAAAGAGATTGCTCGGATTTTTACTCAAATAAACCTGATTCAAAATTCAAAATTTTCAAAATTTTTTATCCAACCTAACAATTACAACCAAAAAACATGAAGAAATTATGTTGGATCGGTCAGATTAAAAGTTTTTAAGGGTTTTTGGGTTATTCGGGCAAGTTGATTGAAATTTTTTAACTCAAATTGATTTTTCTCGAAGTTTGAGGCTGTATTTATAGGAGTAAAATCTAAACTCCTATCTTATTATTTTTTTAATTTTAATTTTTTACTTGAAAAGTTGTATTTATATTAATATTAATGTTTATACTTTGAATTTAATAAATTTATTTATAAATTTTTTTGAAATAATGATTTTATGATAATTGTGATAAATAAATGTAAAATTTTGATTGTTTATGCTGTATAAAAAGGTTTTTTTTGGTGCTATTTGGATTGTTTGGATTAGATTTAGTACAAATTTTAAAAATAAAATAAAAAATTTAGAACTTGATTGAAAAGAAAAAATAAATTTATAAAATAAAATTAAAATATTAGCTGGTTGCAAAGATTTTTGAAAGAAATAATATTAAGTTCATAAAATTTTTAGATATAAAATGAATTTAAATATAGTAGGTATAAAATCAATAACTTATGAATGATAGGTGCAAATTACTCTTCGGAAAATGGTACAGCATGTCGTTTCTATACTAGCCAAGCGGGATAAAATAATTGCAGAAGTCCTCTCATCGGAAGACATATGATACGAACCCATCCTGACGTTTTCGTCCTAACATTTTCTCTCTCTCTTTAGTCCGACGGTCGTTTGGTTTTCAGCAAATCATTTGCGCATTAGACATTAACGACGCAAATTTTACCACTCCTAAACGATAGCCAACGAATGGGCCTCTGGTGTCTGTGGCAGTCAGCCAATCTACTGGACCCTCCACCTATATAATGAGCTTTTAAAAGCTCAAGATGGGGTGGGGAATGACAGTCAAAAGCTAAATCAGGATGCAAAATTTAATTTTCAATCTATCAAATTGATCATCCTTAACTAGGGCCATCAAAATTTAACTTCAATTGATAATCAAACCAAATCATTTTTAATTTATTATTCGACCTTATTATTCAATTAATAACCAAAAATTTCAACTCAAAACAACAGTTCATCAAAAGAAAATCTTTATAATCATCCCCATATACGTATACCTCAAAAACACAGCCACCAACTGAATAATATTAGATTTGCCAAATTCAATTTAGTCCAATCTGGTACTACCACTGCGAGGCATTCTGTGAATCAATGCTCTCCTTTTCTCACCGATAATCGATTTTCTTACTACAGAATGTGGTATTTGTTTAAAACTGAACTCATCTTGTTTTCAAAACCACTAACTTAGAGCAGGCGCTGAGATTCTCTGCCTCATTACTTGCCATAAAATTCAATCAAACAATAAGCTTACAGGTGCCATCCACGTCTCCTCTCCACTTCAAGTACAGAAACTTGCATTCCATTCAATAGCAACCTGGCCAATTTAGTTCCATAATTTCCTTGATTCTTCTACTTCCATGGATATACACCTTTGGCTCTTTGACCTGAAGAAAACATATCCAACTCCTTATCCATATTCTTTTAACAACAAGATAACGCAAGCAAGGAGAATGCTATTAATACCAGGATAATTGGTGGAAAGCCAAGTTGAAGCCGAGCCCTTGAGAAGCCATTCACAGAAAATAAACACTCGAATCCACCAATACTTGAGTGCTCGCTGTTAAAACAAAATACAAGGATGGGAAAAGAATAAGACTATTGACTCACAAATAAATAACAGTGACTCGTCATTCATTCAGTCTCTCTCTTCTCAAAATCCAACCAGAATTTATGCGGATTTAGTTTTAGAAATAAGACAAGGTTGGGTAACAAAGGATTGTCTACAAAGAAATGTTTGTTTATACTTTAAGAATTACATTCATTTAGCCAAAATTATAGGTTGCTATTTTATTTATGAACGCAAGAAATTCATGCCAACGCACCTGACAAGGTAGGTAAAATTTCTATGACGAAATTCATCCAGAGCAATTCCTTCCTCTTTGGAATACCTGCATCATATTATACAGCCATGTCAATATGGTGAGAGTCCATGAAAAGATCATGCCAGCAAAATATACTATACCTCCATGGGTAATCATTTTCACAAAATCGAGATATCCCATTCATGGCCGAAAAGGTGTCAATATGAACCCACCATGGATCTTTATTTGCAATAGGGCCTGTTGTCACATTCAAATTTTAGTTTTAACAAAATAGCAAGCTTCAGAATTTATGAAACAGTAGCATCAAAGGACACTAAATTAAGGACTTTTACTGAATTCAATTTAGACAGTACACAAAGACAAAAGAAACAGAGAATATAGTAGCTGATGACAGTATTATCCAGTCAAACAATTATTTTGTTGGTCAAATGGTTTTTTTTTTAATGACGAACTTCATTAATTTGAAGAAAAATCAAAATTTCTACTTAGACAATAGTAAGACTTCCTCGGAAAGATACATTAAAAGGAACAAATTCCAGAAGATTTGAGTTCAAGCAGGTACAAAAGAACCCAGCCCTCATAAATTAAATCTGAGTCCCAACTTAACAAAGGAATGTATGCACGTGTAAGGTCATGAAAGCATCCAAGCACGTGAAAGAGATAGTAAAATGTACTCACCCATCCGATGTAGAGCTTTTAATGCATGACCACTGGTATAATTGTCATACGAAGCCAAGAAAGTTACTGTTGTGCATCCTAGACTACAAAAAGCCAAGAAGTTACATAAGGGGGCAAAACATTATTGTTCATAATAGACAAAAATGACTAATTATCTAACCTGATCACAAGTAATCCCACCATAATCAAATCAAGCAATTTCCATGGAGTCTTTTTCCTATTGTTATGGCTGCAACAAGTGAGCAAAAGAAATAAAAGAAAATCAGTTATTGATTAATGATAGCACACAGATAAATTCACCACCCCATCTATCCAATATCTTTTAAAGCATGTTTGAAGAAAAAGCAATAAAAGAAGCTCCACTTATAGGCAAATATATCTATAACAAGACAATTTTGAAGCCACCCCATGAGAGTGTCAACAACAGGCTCTCAGCTTCTATTTGTCCCAAGAAAGAAAGGAAAAGGACAAGATATGACTGCTATGTTATATAAATTTAATCATTTTACTACATTCAGCATCATTCTTCATCAATGCCAGACAGATTAACTCATAAAAAGATTGAAAAAGGAAGAAGCAAGATACATTCTGTTTGCTGCAACAGCAGCAGATAAGTTGAACACTGGAACTGAACTGATAATAAATCGAAGTTCCTGCACCATTCAAAAAATGGAGTCAATACATATTTTATAAATAGGCTTTACCAAATAAGCAGCAGAAATTCACTTTTCACTAGGCATACTTTGTGTGGAAGCTTAGAGTAAAGCAAAACGAAGGAGAAAACTGGAATTACATAGAAGAGAACCCTCCTATCAAGCAAGACACCAAGCTGCAAGAAGGGAAAGTTATTGAATTTAGAAGAACAAGAGGAAATAAAAGAAGTTCAGTGGAAGGCAACCATCAAAGAAACTAGAAAGTAGAAATAACCTTTTTGTTTTAATGATCCAGGAAAAGAACCAAAAACAAAATAAAATAAAACCAAGATACATGAATTTTATGGCTAGGAAATAACAAAATCTTAATTTTCTGCACTCGAGGCCAGCCTCAGTGGGAGTCCAAATATATCATCACAATCTCAGAGAAGTAAAGTAAGTTGCGAGAAACTTGCTTGCCAAAGTACAAAGCAGTAACCTAAGCAGCACCTCCGAAATGTAAAGCAATAGTAACAAATAAATCACTAAGTTGATTACTGCTATAACATGTTATGGTATTGACCATCCCATTCTTACCACAAACAGAGGATATGCAGCAAGCAATGAGCGGGGGAGAGCTGAAGTAAAGTACCAATGAAATGAATGTGTCTATAGATAAAGAATCAATTGTCAAGGAAGATATATATGAATTTCAGATAGGTATTTTAACAGGTTAGCGAAAATTAATCAAAAGCCAGAGAATTATTTATAAAAGCAAGCACATTCATGAAATATAAAAATACAAATAGAAGGCATGTCAAAATATTCAACATGAACCAAAGAAAAAGAGTAAAAAAAAAGTAGAAAATTCAAGTGACCCTAAACCATATACAATTAAAAAGAATGATGGTCATAGCGAAAGATCCAGATTAGTCTATATGTTTACCTAACATCCCAAAACATGAAAAAGAGAAACCCAATCAAAAGAGAAGCAAGCATAATGACTGCAAAATTTCATAGAAGAAATGTGGCTAGACGGATAACTTGCTCAACTGCAAACTTTGATAATAAAACAGCAAAAGAACAAGTGAAATGATCTACTGGCCGAGGATACACCCCATTCAGAACTCCGATTCAGAACCGAGTTGAACCAAAGAACTTCAAATTCTGGCCATGTCAACTTCTTCCACATTATCGAATCAACCAATATGGTAAAACCTGTGCTGATGAGAATTCATAAGAAGATATTATTTGAAACTACTACTGGTTTGAACAATTTAAAATAGGCAGGATCATGTATTGCTATAAACCAACCTGTGGAAAGCAGTGCAATTCCAATGCATTGTTTAATTGCTTGCCACAATGAAATAGATTTGGTCTGACATAAAAAAAAATTAAAAATCTTATAATGAGTCATCAAGTATGCACCAAAAAATGATTTAGCAAGAGAACAATAAATACATCTGTGGTAGTTCTGTATTGAGGATCAGAATATCGGGCGATAATCAAGCTCATCAAGAGAGCTTGCGTTGTGGTCCCAATTTGTGGATCGGAACACCGGGGTGATTATCAAGCTCGTCAAAGGGAGCTTGTACCTTCAAGCTCATCAAAGGGACCAAGAACCTTCAAGCTCGTTAAAGGGAGCAAAAACCTTAAGACTCATTAGAGAGAGAACCTAACCTCTTAGAACTTCTTTTATCTTTTTGCTTGTTTTATTGATTAAAATTTAACCTATTTAAATAGAGGTTACAAACCTAATAAAATAGTAATTATTTTCTAAATAGGAAACTATAAATTCCTTTTTAGTTAGGACATATTAAAATAGGAAAATAAATACTAAAAATCTACCATAACTAAAATAACTCCTAAATAAAATGTTGTGGACGCATTTGTCGGACAGACTTACTCACGCAAGCACCGCTAAATTGATTCCAGTTTTGTGTTTTTATTTTAATTTAATTATTATTTTGGATTAGGTTGAATTTTCTTTAGCTGATAGTTAATCCCTTAGTTT
>CANXYI010041556.1:0-13493 GCA_948208565.1 Hura crepitans
ATATATCTCTAAGAAAGAAATAAGTGGAGATTAGTGTTCTGAATTGTAAAAACTAATGCAATGAAATAATGCCATTTAAATTTATGTAAAATTCAAATTTATAATTTCATTTAACTTATGAATTGAACATCACATAATAAAAATTAAAAAAATTATACTGTCAACAAAGATATTTTTTATAGTTAAAAAATTATAACTACTATCACTGCATGTTAAAATAATTGATTATCTATATGAATGACTATATGTAATAATAATATTAAAATTAATGCGGCCACTAAGTTCTAAATTATAATATAAATTTTATTAATGTTCATTGGAAAGGCATTTTTATATCAAATTCTTTTAATACTTTTTCCTTATACATGATAAATATTAAAAAAATTAAAAAAAAAGTATAAGAAACATATTTACTATATTTATATTTTATAATTTATTTGATTTTTTTTAATGATTGTTCTAAAAAATTTCGAGTCTATTGAAATTTAAAAGAAAGTATAGGGTAACGTTATTTTTAAAATTAAGAAAAAAGAGTGTTATATTAAAAATTGACAATATTTGTTACCATTTTACTAAAGCTTAATTCCCAATACAAATGATAATATTTTTGTAATTTTTAAATTATATATTTTGTAAAAAATGATTTACGATTTCATATATTTATTTCGTTTTACATTTTATTTAATTGAACAATTTATAATTTTTATTTTAATATGTTTTATAGCAGCACAATATATTTTTTTGTCTGATTTATTATTATTTTATAATTATTAAGAGGCAATAATTCTAATATTTATTTTATTTTTTTCTTTTAATTTCAAAAAATTATTCAACTTCTAATGTTAAAAGATAATGATTTAATTAATGAAAATTTTTAAAAATTTGTATTTGAATATAAGATAAGATTATAGTACTTTAGTGTTTCATCAAAGCTTAAAATCTTTGATTAAAAAAAGATAATGTATAGTGTATTACAACTTATAAGGGAGATTCAAGGCAATGTAATTTTTTAATAGAAAAATCAAATCATGAAATAAATGGCACAAAATAATTAAATTATTAAAAAATGATATTCAATTTCAATTTGCAAATTTAAAAATATAAAAAAATGAATGATCAATATGAACAAATTATAAAAAATGTATATAAAATATATAAAATAAAAATTTATCTATGCATAAAGTCAATAAAAGTATGAAACATAAAATAATAAAATATGAAAAGAAAAGAAAAGAAAAGAAAAATTTTAAATTATTGATGTCACCTGAATATCATAAAAATATTAGAACTATTAATTTATTGGAAGTCAAAGTCGACATGCTTCTTTTCTAAATTTTAATTTCAAATTATTTTTTACATAGATTTTATGACTTGGTATATTTAAATATTGTGGACTTTTTGTTTCTTGATATTTTGCACATGTGGATATTATAAATCTAGGCATAAAGTGTGTTGAAATAAAATGTCATAAAGATACAAATAAAAATTGTGATATGAAAGGATGAAAATGCATGTAATCAAATAATAATATACTCATGACAATAAGTGAGTAGCTATAAAAATTAGGAGTGTGTATTCGGTCAGTTCAATCGATTCAATCCGAAAATCATCCAAACCGAAGAGACCAAACTTCATTTAGAAATAACTAAACTGATCGAACTAGGTAGGAAAAACCTAACCGAATCAATTGAACTTTTAACAAACTGAACTGACTGAACAAACCGAATTTTTTATTTTTTTATGCAGAAACATCAAAACGATGACGTCGTTTTAATAGTACGATTGGTTCGGTTTATTCTGTTTTCATAAAAAAATAATCGAACTAAAAAAATTGAAATTTTTTACAAAATCAAACCGAACAAATCGAAAATTGAAACAAATAGAACTGAATAAACCGAAATAACTATTAGTTCGATTTTGCTCACCTCTAATAGAAATTATAAACAAATTATTTAAGCTAAGAATTTTTTTTTTTTACTTTTATGCAATTTGGCCCCATAATTTTTTTAATGTATATAAATTTTAGACCTTTACTCTTAGGTCCATCCTTGATTTATATGAATTAAATATTTAAAAATGATTATGCTAGATATTTTAATAAACATTGATTATATGAATTAAACATTTTTTGGGGTTTGGTTCTTTTGTTTTTATTATTCTTGTTTTTTCAAGTTCTCTTTGTTGAAATTGCAATATGCAAAATCTGCAAATACTAAGTTGCATCTAAAAGCCTTCAAAAATAGAAATTCAATTGTACAATAATTGGCTTTATTCGGCAACCCATATTAATTACTATTCATTACCAAACAAAGGCATCGTCATTTTAAATATGAAATAAAAATTTTCCAAATTCTTTTTCTTTTTTTACTATTACTCCTGATAATTTCTATTGAAATTAGACTCTTTATAGGATTTTTAATATCTTAAGAATCTTATTAAAATTTGGTGTGACACCTTTCACCTCACTTGGTAGCTAGATCCAAATGAGAAATGGCGCATTGTGACACCCTTTACTCGAACCGTTGTTAGCTCGAATAAGAGATGACACGTTAATAGATTTTACCTAGTTTTGCCATTATCTTCTTCCGACAATGTTATGCATGTATGTGAATCATAAAATAGCCTGGGCGCACATGTAAACATTTCATGCTTTACATATACATGCACATGAAACAACTATCCTGCTAAGATAGAAATTTGGCAATATAACGGCTACAAGGTGTTAAATCCTAAAATAAAACTTGCATAAAATATCACTTCTATAAAGTCTCAACCTCAAGACAACATCCTAGATCCATTTGGTCCTCACAACCCATTTTAGTCAACATTCTCACAATCAAGCTGTCACATCAGTCATAACAGTCACACCTCAACACACAGTCGAGTCCACAAGCATACATTCTATGACGATACAACATTTGTCATTTTAATTTACATATCTAAGCAAAACTAAAGTAACATATATGCATGAGATAAACTAACTCCTTTTACTTGTTTACACATGTGTGCCATCTACTTTTATATGCATCACTCTATATAATGCAAAAGTATACCAAAAAGATTGAAGTTGACTCTACTGCACTACTGCTTTTGGGTTGGGCTAATGCTAACTATCTATAACTTACGCATTAGAAACACGATGAGCTAAGCATAAAGCTTAGTGGTGCATTCAATAAAACATATTTGTAGCACTCGCACACACAATCACACTCGGCACGCATTGTTATGTAAAAATAGGTTATGAGGCAAGCATATGTAATGTTATACTCATGTGGTTACACACTTAATCATGCTATGTTATTTCATTCCACTTATAATACTTGTCTCTTTAATTGTTTACCAACTTAATATTTATTATTTAACATGTTTTCATTTACCATTTACCAACTCATATATGATAGACACAAGTCTTAATACTGGATATTGGGATCACAATGTGTAGTGGTCCACATTTTGGACCTCACAGCTGCTACACTAGCATGAAAGTGTGTAGTGGCTCTATTGGACCTCACAGCCATTGCACTAGCATGACATGTTACTATAACTGTGAAGTGCCCTATTAGACCTCACTGTTACACCAGTATGACATGTTACTATAATTGTGTAGTGGTTCTATTGAACCTTCTAGCGGTTGCACTTGCATAAAGAATATGTGTAATAGTTCTATAAGACCTCCCAATGACTAAACTTGCATGAAAATATCATATCATATCATACCAAAGTACAACATATACGTGTGCAGTGGCCCTTATGGACCTTACGACGACCACACTTGCATGAAACATGATACCAAAGTGTCCTAGCAGCTGCTACCTCTCTAGTTGACTAGTCAACCTATCTAGTAGGTTGTCTAACATATATAGGCTATTAACATTTCTTTTCTAGTTACAGGTAGATTACATATTTCATGTAAATTCCTCGTATTAGAATCCATTTACATGTTTGTTCTATTTAGGTGTACTTATTAGCCAATGATTTATCAATTTACTATACATTATGTGACCATTTTTCTGCGATGCCATATTATTATGTGCATTATTCTCACTTATTGCATTTAAGCAATTATTTCACATTCCTTGCCTCATAAGACAATTTTCATCTATCACATTACTTTTTTATCAACATACATTGCAAATCATAATATGATAACATGCACATTATGCATCATACATCTTAACACACACATCATGCATATCTTACATACTTAATATCTCTATTATCATACACATTCATCATTTCTTAGTTCTAATTCATAATGCACTATTTTATCCAAGTCTAAAGTATCCCAACTAAACCTATTTTAGCCATGATTACCTAAATGACCATTTTTCCCTTGAATACACACCATTCAGCTAAGGTATCAATTTCACTAATTAATTGATTTTTAATCCATTTTTCATTAATTCCATTCATTTAACATTCAATAAACCCTAATCTACCACCAATGTCATTTTAGGGTGGGTTATCCAAACCCTTAAACTAGCAAAGTGAACATGTTATGCCTATTCTTAAAAATGCACATCACACACATGCACACTTATATTTTATCGAATACACTTACAAAGTGATTGTTCGACATCTTAAAATACACCTCATAGCTTCTCTTTTCCTTTGCCTTGGATTTCCTCCACTTTCTCTAAATTTCGTAATAAAAATTATATTAGAAAATTCATAGAAAAATCTACACTATACCAAACTCTAAAATAACACAAGAATCATTAAATCGAGCAACCATAATTACCAAAAAATGTTAGAGTTTTAATTTAGGGTTTACCTTGATTTAGGGGTTAGAAACCCTAAACATGTAAACCTCTCTTCTTCCCCCAAAACATCTTCTTCTTGCAAAATTGACATTGAATTAGAGCTTTAGACGTAGAGAGGATCAATTTTCATATATAATTTGAAGCTTTTAGTGGAGAAATAGTGAAACAAAGAGAGATGAGAGAGAAAAAAGGGAAATGGTGTTGGCTTGGGGTAGAGGAGGAAGAAGATGGGGCTTTTTTATCATGTGTTACACACACACACACACTTACACCTTTTATATTAAGACCATCGATGGCCACGATCAAGCCACATGGCGATCTGATGGTTACAATTAATCTTATTTAAGTTTTAAGCTTTGAAAATGTGATTTTAATTCTTGAGGTCTCCAAAAATTCCTCTTTACACCAAAAATTCTAGAATTTTCGAATTTAGAAACCCCTAAAATTTTGTGCCCAAAAACTAATGAAAAATCGATTAATTAATCAACTGCATTTCAATAAATTCAAATAAAACACTTATTGATGTAAAAAAATTTTGATTTCAGCACCATAGGACTAATTAAAATTTTTAACCTTCAAGTTATGCTATTTTTGAGTCATTTCGAGCACATCTAGAATATTTTATCACTAGACTCAAACTAAGTGCATCATTCACTATATACCGACATGAAAAATTTTTATCGGTTCAGTGGTTACCCCTAAAACTTTATTTTTATTCCTCATTTCACCATTATTTTTTATAACTAGTAATCCCTTTTTGTCACCTCAGTGTGACCTAGTTTCCCATATAACACTATTCACGGCTCAAGAAATTCTATTCATAAAATCGGAGTTATCAGGCATCACATTTCCTTCCCTTTTTAAAAAATTTCATCCTTGAAATTTACCTGAGTTAAATAGGAGTGGATATTCTTCCCTCATTTGTTGCTCACTTTCCCAGGTTGCTTCTTGTGAATTATGATGCTTCCATAACACTTTCACTAATGAAATAACTTTGTTGCGCAGTTCTTTCACCTTGTATGCTAGCATTTGAATCAGTTCCTCTTCGTATGAGAGATCTAGTTGCACCTCTATTTCCTTTATCGACAATATATGGAAGGGATCTAGTCGATACTTCTTTAGCATTGAGACATGAAAAATATCATGAATCTACTACAATTCAAGAGGCAATGCTAGTTGATAAGCCACTAGCCCTACGTGTTCAATCTCTTCATATAGGCTAATGAATCTCGGGCTCAGTTTGCCTTTCTTGCCAAATCGGAGTATCTTCTTCCAAGCTGATACCTTAAAGAAGACTTTGTCCCCCACTTCATATTCAATTGGATTTCTTTTTAAATCTGTATATGATTTATGTCTGTCTATTGCTGCTTTTAATTGATTTATGGTAATTTTGACTTTCTCTTCTGTATCTCTAACCAAGTTCGATCTTATCAGTTTATTTTCACTTAGCTCACTCTAGCATAGTAGGGTTCTACATTTCCTCTAATACAAAGCCTCATATGGTGCCATTCCTAAACTCGCTTGATGGTTATTATTGTATGTAAATTCTGCCAAAGATAGATATCAATCCCAGTTGCCTTTAAATTCAATGGCATAGCTTCTCAACATGTCCTCTAGTACTTGAATACCCTACTTCGATTGGCCATCTATTTGTGGATTGAATGCCGCACTAAATGTGAGTCAAGTACCTAAGGCATTATGTAGTTTCTTCTAAAACTTGGATATGAATCTCAAGTCCCGATCTAAAATAATAGATATTGGCACTCCATGTAGCCTCACAATTTCATCAATGTATAGTTGTGTAAGCTTTTTTAGCGAGTAATCAATTCTTATTGGGATGAAAGGTGTTGTCTTTGTCAACCTATCGACAATTACCCATACCACATCACATTTATTCCCGATCATGGGTAGCCTCACCACAAATTCTATTGTGGCTCTTTCCCATTTCTAATATGGTATTGTTATAAGGTGAAGCAATCCAAAAGGAACCTAGTGTTCAACTTTTACTTATTGATAGATGAGACATTTAGTCACATACTCAGCTATATCCCTTTTCATCCCAGGCCACTGGTAATAAGGCTTCAAGTTATGGTACATTTTTATACCCTTAGGATGTATGGCATATGGAAAGTTATGGACCTCCTATAAAATCTATTTTTTAATGTCCTCTTTGTTAGGCATACACAATCGATCATCGTAATACAGACATCCATCAACCTTAATTTCATGCTCAGTGGGCTTCCACTTTTTAATTAAGCCAATTATTTGCATGAGTTAACTATCATTTTTCTGAGCCTCCTTCACTTGTTGAATCAAGTTAAGTTTTACATATAATTCTACTAATAAGGCTCTACCCTCTAGGTACTACAACTGAACATTCATTGCTTTCATTGCACCTAAGAGTTTTTGGCTCAATGCATCAGCTACTATATTCTCATTGCTAGCATGATAGTTAATCAAACAATCATAATCTTCGATTAATTCTATCCATCTTTGCTGCCTCAAGTTCAATTCCTTCTTAGTAGGTAAGCAATTCAGACTCTTATGATCTGTATATATATAACATCTCTTACCATACAGGTAATGCCTCCATATCTTTAAGGCAAAGATAATATCAGCTAATTTTAGATCATGTGTCAGATAATTTCTTTCATATGGCTTTAATTGCGTGGATGCATAAGCCACTGCCTTGCCATCCTGCATCAGTACACACCTAAGTCCATTGTGTGAAGCATTACTGTAAATGATGAAGTCCTTCTTTAACTTAAGAATAGGAGCTTCTATCAACATAGCTTTCAATTTGTCAAAACTTTCTTGACATTTATGATCCCACACAAATTTCACATCCTTCCTCAATAGGCATGTCATGGGAGCAGCAATCATTAAGAATCCTCTGATGAACCACCTATAGTAATTGGCCAATCCCAAAAAGCTTTTGATTGTTGTCACATTCCTCGGAGGTTTCCATTCTAATATAGCTTTGATTTTACCTGGTCCACCCTAATTCCATCGGCCGAGGTAATATGTCCTAAGAAAGCTACTTCATTCAGCCAAAATTCACACTGGCTTAATTTGGCATAAAGTTGTTTTTCCCTTAAGGTCTATAATACCAACCTGAGATGTTGTTCATACTCTTCTCTAGTTTTAGAATACACTTAGATGTCATTAATAAACACCACTACAAATTGATCCAAATATGGCTTAAATATCTGGTTTATTAAGTCCATGAATGTAGCTAGGGCATTATTTAGCCCAAAAGGTATCACTAAAAACTCATAATGTTCATATCTAATGTGAAAGGCTATTTTTAGCATATCATACTCCATTATCCTGAGTTGATGGTATCCAGATCTCATATCAATTTTTGAGAATACACTTAATCCTCTGAATTAATCAAATAACTCATCAATTCTAGGTAATGGATATTTATTCTTGATCGTCACTTTGTTCAGCTGTCTGTAGTTTACACATCATTCTCCTTCACAAATAAGACTGACACTCCTTATGGCAAAACACTAGGTTTGATAAACCCTTTTTCTAGCAACTCTTGGAATTTCACTTTCAATTCCTTTAATTTTGTAGGTGCCATTCTATAAAGGGCTATTGATATTGGTGTTGTGCTAGGTATACCTCAATAGCAAACTCAATTTCACACTCAGGTGGTAACTTGGCAACTTATTTGGGAAGACATCTAGAAATTTTGCCACCACTGGTATTTAGCTAATATTGAGTCTCACCATTTTAGTATTAACTACATACATCATTCGCCTAGCTGCCACTGTAGAGATAACATTAGACAAGAAATATATCCTCTCACTAACTATAGTAATTTCATCTCTATCTATTATCTAGAGAGTAAGTCTCTTTTGTCTATAGTTTACCATGGCATGTTGTCTGGATAACCAATCCATACCCAGTATGATGTCAAACTTATTAAAGGGTATTTCAGTAAGGTTTGCCGAAAAGATATGTCTTTGGACAGTTAAAGGACAATTCTTATATATCCTATTGACTACCATATGTTGTCCTATAGGATTGCTAACCATGATTTCTATATCTAGAGGCTCTAATTGTAACCCTCTATCTCATGCCAATGCAGTGCAAACATAGGAATGTGTAGATCCCATGTCAATTAATGGCAAAATAAGTGAATCAAGAAAATAGAATGTACCAGCAATGACATCAAGGGAGTCTATCTCTTCTCAAGCTCTAATAGCATACTAACGTACTGGAGCCTAAGCCTCTATTCTCTAGATCACCTTTGATTGGGGCTTTTGACTCCTCCTAACTTTATCTTCCTTATTCTCCTTCTAACTTCTAGCTAGTGTTGGTGATAAAGCTTGGAGTTGTGTATAGTCCTCAACTCTTAGTGGACAATCCTTCTGGTAATAGCCCTTGGGCCTACATCTGTAGCATGCCTCTAAAATAGATCTCTAGCAAATACCTCTATGTCTCCTCCCATATGTGCCAAAGACAGGTAACACACTCCTAACTATAGAAACTGGTGCACTAGTAGCTGGCCTTTGTTGTCAGGGTCTAAATTGTTCTGTTAGCCCATATTTCTGAGTCGGGGCTGATTTTTGTGATGGCTGGATAGCCTAGTTTCCTTTCTACTTCTTGCCTGCTTCAACAGTAGAACTGGCTTGACCTGTAGTGAAAGACCTCTTCTTCTAGAAATTCTCCCTCCTTTCCTTCAATATGTCTTTAACTATATAGGTTGCAGCAACTAAAAGAGTAAATTCCCTAATCTTACTCACAACTACTTGTAGCTTGATATCAATATCTAAGCCCTTCTTAAACCTTCTACATCTTTCTTCTTCAATGGGTACAATCTCTTTCGCATACCTACTCAACCTAGCAAACTCTTTCTCACACTATGATATACGTCGTCCCTCAATTTCAAGTCGAGCAACTCTTATCTTTTCTTTCTAGATAATGCTTTGTGATGTACCTCTTCATGAACTCTTATAAAAAGAAATCCTAGGTTAAGTCTACTAAAGCTTTACACTCTGCAACTATTCTCCACCAATGGTACGCCTTCTCCTGTAATAGTAAGGTGGCACAGATAAAGTTTTCCTTTGAGGTGCATTTCAGTTGTTCTAAGATCCAGTCAGTTCTTTCAAGCCAATATTTTATTATGGCTGAATCATCTTTGTCTATCCTCAGAAAGTCTATAGCTCCTATCTTTTTAACCTGCTCTAGGTATGTCTTCTAGAGAGCTTGAAACGGTGGTGGTCGTGGCACTAGTGGTAAAGGTGGGGTAGCTGCTACAATGACTTTTCTGAAAACTTCCATTATCTGCTATAGCACTGCTAGTTGCGCTTATACCGATTGGGCAGGTGTAAGCTAGGCTGCATCACAAGGTACTAAAGTTTTTGAACTCATCGGCTTATAGATCATCATAGGAGCATGACTTTCCACCTCTTTTCACCAGCTAGCAGTATCGGTTCAGTTATCTTTAATATATATTAGAGAACAAGCATCAGCCTCAAACAGTGCAGTGTTGTGTGATGTATATATATGAAACCCTATAACACTCTTATGTAACCTAATGCACCTTGGAATGCCTAAACTTGCTCTGATACCATCTAATGTAACACCCCTCACCCGACCTGGTAGCTAGATCCAAATGAGAGATTGCACATTGTGACACCCCTTACCCGAATCATTGCTAGCTCAAATAAGAGATAACAAGTTAACAGATTTTACCTAGTTTTGCCGTTATCTTCTTCTGACCCTGTTATGTGTGTGTGAATCATGAAATATCATGAGCCCATATGTAAACAATTCATGTTTAACGTATACATGCACATGAAACAACTGTCCCGTTAAGACAAATTCAATAGCATAACAGCTGCATGGTGTCGAATCCCAAAATAAAACCTACATAAAATAGCACTTCTATAAAGTCTTAACCTCAAGACAATATCCTGGACCCATCTAGTCCTCACAACCCATCTTAGTCAACATTCTCACAATCAAGCTATCACATCAGTTATAATAGTCACAATATGTTATGGTCCATATCTAACAAACACTCATCTTAATACTGGATATCAGGATCATTAGTATGACATATCACTATAACTGTGCAGTGGTCCTATTAAATCTCCTGATAGTTGTATCCATATAAAGAATATGCGCAGTGGTTCTATTGGACCCCCTAAAGGCTACACCCATATGAAAATATCATATCATACATGTGTGTGATAGCCTTTATGGACCTCATGGAGGCTACACTTGCATGAAATATGACACTAAAGTGTCATAGCAGCTACTACCTCTCTAGTTGACTGGTTAACTAATCCAATAGGTTTTCTAACATATATGGGCTATTAACATTTCTTTTCCAGTTGTAAGTAGATTACATATCTCATGTATCATTCCTCACATTATAATCTATTTACATGTTCATTCTATTTAGGTGTACTTATAGCCAATGAATTTTCAATTTACTATACTTTACGTGATCACTTTTCTGCAATGCCACATTATTATGTGCATTGTTCTTACTCATTGCATTCAAGCAATCATTTCACATTCCTTACTTCTTAACATAAGTTTCATCTATCACATTACTCTTTTATCAATTTGCAAATCATAATATGATAACATGCATATTATGCATCATACATCTCAACACACATCATGCATATCTTACATAGTTAATATCTCTATTATCATACACATTCATTATTTCCCATTTCCAATTCACAATGCACTATTCTATCTAAGTCTAAAGCATCCCAATCAAGCTCCTTTTAGCCACAATTACCTAAATGGCCATTTTGCCCTTTGTATATACACCATTCGACTAGAGTACCAATTTCATTAATTAATTCATTTTTCATTTGTTTTTTGTTAATTCCATATATTTAGCATTCAATAAACCCTAATCTACCATCATTCTCATTTTAGGGTTATCTAAACCCCTAAACTAGCAAAGTGAACATGTTTTGCCTATTCTTACAAATGCATATTACACACATACACATACATATTTTATCGATTACACTTACAGAGCAATTATTCAGCATCCCGAAATACACCTCATAACTTCTCATTTCCTTTGTCTTGGCTTTCCTCCACTTTCTCTAAATTCCATTATAGAAATTATATTAGAAAAATCTACACTACACCAAACTCAAAAATAACACTAAAATTATTAAATCAAGCATCCCTAATTATCTACAAAAATGCTAGGATTTCAATTTAGGGTTTACCTTGATTTAGGGTTTAGAAACCCTAAACATGTAAACCTCTCTTTTTCCCCTAAAACACTTTCTTCTTGCAAAATTGACACTGAATTGGAGCTTTAGACATGGAAAGGATCAATTTTCATATATAACTTGAAGCTTTTAGTGAAGAAATAGTGGAGAAATAGTGAAACAAAGAGAAAGGAGAGAGAAAAGAGGAAAATGACATTGACTTAGGGTGAAAGAGGGTGAAGATGGGATTTTTGATCATGTGTTACACACACACACATACTTACACCTTTTATATTAAGACCATCGATGGTCATGATTGAGCCACATGGTGATCTTATGGCTACAATTAATTTTATTTAAGTTTTTAGCTTTGAAAATGTGATTTTAATTCTTGAGGTCTCCAAAAATTCCTCTCTTCATACTAAACATTCCAGAATTTCTGTATTTAGAAACCCCTAAAATTTTGTGCCCAAAAATCAATGGAAACTCGATTAATAAATCAATTGCGTTTCAATAAATTTAAATAAAATATTTATCAATGTCAAAAAATTCTGATTTTAGCACTGTTGGACTAATTAGAATTTTTGACCTTTAAGTTGTGCTATTTTTGGGTCATTTTGAGTACATTCAAAATATTTTATCACTCGACTCAAACTAAGTGCACTATTCACTAGATACTGACATGAAAATTTTTATTGATCCAGTAGTTGCCCCCCAATACTTTATTTTCATTTCTCATTTCACCCATTATTGTTTTGTGACTAGTACTTCCTCTCAGTCACCTTAGTGTGGCCTGATTTTTTGGATAATACTATTCATGGCTTGGGAAATATTATTCACAAAATTAGAGTTTTCAGGTGTTACATTTGGAAAGTTATTTTAATTAACACTATAAATATATAAGGTTATAATTATCTAAAAAAGTGTTCACCTTATTCGCACACTTATATATGTGTGTACGCGCGCGCACGCACAATGCATGCAAGTATTTTTTTCTTAATTTTACAAGATTTATTTATTAGAAAATAATAAAGTAAAGTCTAAACATATAATAACCTACTTATTGATATGTATATATATTATTACATATTAAATGTCACTGTCTCCTATAAAATAAAAATAAAATATATTATAAAAATAGTAAATAAATAAAATAAAAATAAAATGTATAAGCACTTATATATTTCTATATATGAAACTAATTTTATAGGATATTAACTTCTTACAAATTATTTTACTCCTATAAAAATTTTAAAGTGTTTAAATTTGATAATTATTGATTTTTTTTTTAAAAAATGTGAAGTCCAATTATCAATGGGCTTTATTTATATAATAAATAATAATAAAATTTTTAAAAAGATTGACTACTTTTATAGAGTGTCCAAAGTATCCTAACTAATCCACATGAATAAAACATGTAAAAAAATATTCAAAAAAAATTATCAGCACTTAAACCAAATTATTTTTTTTTTAAAAACAAAAATGTACCCACATGTATGCATGTAAACAGAGCACTTATCCT